>VDFB02259137.1:0-183600 GCA_007258455.2 Sequoia sempervirens
AATTTTTGGTATGGGGTCATTTTTTGCCACTTTTCCTTCCTCACTCAAATTGTAAACCACTTTTTTGGGTTTACCCTACAGTGTTGTAAAACCCCTTAGATGTAACAACCCAATTGGTTAGTCAAGAAAAACAAGCTAATGTTGTCATTATCTCCTTGCTTCCCTCATTGTGATGTTTCCTCTTGTCTGTTGGTTTTGTCACTTTTATCATCTGTCTTGGCAAGCCCCACACTACACTGTCCCATCATGTTATGTATGTTTCTATGTATATTTTTATGTATGCTTTTATGCATTTTTATATATACATAGGTGCAATTTTTTAGAAGATTAGATGTGTCCATAGAGGGTTTTACAACATTGTGTGGGTTGGAGGTATCATAAATCATGCACTCACCTCCCACTATATTTTCCAACCTGCAATCATACATAGTGTTAATGGTTGTTGGAAAACACTATGTGTTTATAAGATGATGCCTTTCATTACATTCCTACTGACTAATTAAAAAAATATTTTCAATACATTCCTCCCCATGCTCTCCACCACAGCTTTGAATGTACAAAATGAAATAAATGGAAAACAACATTAAGTTTTCCAACCTACAATTATATTTTGCATTTATTTTTAAATCATATGAGGAAATTAAAATGCAATTTTTAGTGTAAGAGTTGCTACAAATTGTGAAGGTGAATGAACTTGACAACATTCTTACTGTCTACAAAATTAAAAGTTTTCATTAGAAGCATGTTGTCTATATATAATTGCATGTTGGAAAACACTGTGTTATGAAACCTGCAACCCAAATATCGTTCTCAACTTTGAGAGTGTCTTTCTGATTCTAGAATGTAGATATTTTGTTTTTAATAAGTTGTTTACAAAATTTCTCTATCGTTTCACATATGACTCTGATGTCTCCACCCAACTAATTCTCTTTTTTGCATTGACATCTCATATTGCCTTCTTTTCATGTTATGTATGTTTCTATGTATGTTTTTATGTATTTTTGTATGTACATAGGTGCATTTTGTTGGGAGATTAGCTGCTATTTTTTGGTCAATCAAGGTGATCACCAACATTTTTGTTGAATTGTTAACCTTTTTTCTTGCTATGAGATAAAGGGGATTCACTGCACATGAGTATCTTCATTCTCAAGAGAATCCTAGGGAGCGAACTTCCCTTAACCACCTCAAGAGATACTAAATGAAGAAATTGCAAAGAGGGTCATATCAGTGATAACTATTTAAGAAGATTGCTTCAAATTCCAAGAGAACAATATTTCAAGATCTCTTCTTCAGAAGGAATAACTCTTAGCTAGAGGACAACACAGTATTAGGATGCCAGTGTGACATGCTAGGGTCCAAAGGATGCGTTGGAATATGAGAATAACAAAGAACTAGAACCTTGAAAAAAAATGCTGAAATCTTACCAACATGCTCAAACTCAGGGTCTATTCAAAGAAATAGATAAATAGAAATTAGGAAATGAAATAAAGTACAAAAGAGGACCAAGAGTAAACTTACAAATGACTATGTGCTTGAAATCTTTCTCCAAGCTTCACTCCATCAACCTACACACAAGACGAATGAGGAAAAATGTTGGGGCTATTTTAGGGCTTGTTGTAGTCAAACTTCCACTTTGGTGCTCCCACCTCCACAGACAGCTAGATAGATAGAGTAAACAAATAAAGAGTGGTGAAAACAATCCCCTCTTGAGGAGAAGAACCTACACCACCAAATAGAAAGTAAGAAAAGTAATCTATTTACAAATACATAAGAACAAGAGAGTGTTACCAATAGTCCTCGACCCCCTCTTGAATGCACAAACACATCGTTGAATGGTGGGAAGAGAGATTTTTCTATTGGAGGGACCTCATTTTAGTAGAGCTTCACTCATAGAAGTGGTATTGCAAGAAGGAAAGGAAAATGATTGAATGAGATTGGAAGGAGAAGTGTTAGAATGAGAGAGAACCCCCAAAATGAGAGCAAGAAAGGGATTTTGTTGTTTCCAGGGAAGTAGGATCCATTACACTAAAATATTTGATCGTAAGGACACGTTTCATGAGTCAATATTATGAGATTCGTTGTTTCAAACTTAGGAAACCACCTAGACACTAGTGCGCCATGTAGATTTTCGTGCACTACGTAGGCGTCCGACACATCGATTCTTGAGAAATAAGGTGGAAGACTATTATCGCTTCATCATTGGACCTCATGGAGTTGGAATCATGAAACTTTGACCCATGAGGCTCTTATCATAAATGTGCTTAGGTGTAATAAATGCAAGGCAAAGTGTTAAAATGTGAAAACACCCCTAAGGTGTAATTTTGAGACATTATATTTTGAGCCCACTTTAGTGGGCTTAGTTTTGGGAAAAATCAGCCACACTAAATTAGAAAAGAGAACAAACACTAAAAACTTGAAATTTTTTATAGATTTGTGTGCCAAAAGGATACTATAGAGGATGTAGAGGTTGAGCAGGTAGGTATGAAAGATTCCCCTAGTAATTAAACTCAGTGAAATATAAAACATCTTTCATGAAAATGAGCACAAAGTTTGATTTTGCAAAACTCAAATTTTAAGTCCAAATAATTCAGATGAAGCTACCCAAGCGAGAAGAATGATCAAGAAATTTTTTGATGGTTTGGAAGAAAATTATGGTAAAGAGGCCAGTGACTATATGCCCTCTCTTAAGTTTTCCCCCAACTTAGTGGGCTAAAATAAGGAGAAATGGGAGGACCACAATCACTAAGAAAAATGGGCCTTAGGGGGCCTATATATACCCAGGTGGGCCCATAGAAGGGTTTTTCACTATTCATCAAATGAGTTTTGTTGACTTTTGTGAGACAAAATTTAGCAAAATGCCACAAAAATGCGAGTAAAAGGAGCACAAGCTAGAATAGTTGCAACAGGATGTCCATGAGGGTGTCGAGCTAGACTAGGTGAGACCTCAAACTTCATTTTTAGTACATTTATTGATATTTTTAGTTAGATTTTTTAGAAAAGCTAGAGTGTAGGTATCCTAGTTATGTGCACATGTCTTCTTCATGCACTGACATCCCAATAGTGTGCTAGGACCTACACGCGAACTAGGGTTCTCCAATTGTGCTAGTGTCCAACTAGCTTCAATGAAAGACCCTAGGATGCCATCGCATCATACAGATGTCTGTGCAACACACCTATGTCCCAGAGGTACCATGTAGTAGTTTTCAGAGTTCTCCATACCAAATAGTCTAACTTGAGTTCTAGAGATGAGGGAGCATCCCGGTGGATGGATGCTATGCCTTGTCTGAGATCAGTATCAAGAACTATCTAATGGAGAGGAGATTCTTCTATGGTGGGTTGGTCTATGGAATGTATATCAGATTCCATAGATGCTCTACCATGATCGCATGCTGATGGCACTTATAGAGCAGTGGAATTTGACCACCTCACCCTTCCACCTTCCAATGGGTGAGATGACTATCATGCTAGAGGATTGTAGAGGTAGAGGGTTGTCATCAATGATACACATTTTTCTTTGGAGTGAACATACGGGGTCCAGTACTGATCGGGCTACACTGATGGTGGCAACAAGACTGGACATATCTATACATGCTAGTTCAAGTAGGGAAATGTTGTAGTTCCCTTGCTACGGTGTATTATGGTCATCATTTTGGCTACAAGAGCCATGATAGATTCATGAGGCTCTCACCTTCACGAGGGCCTTGTGCACACTATTACAGAGATGGAGGAGCATAAGACTATCTTCGCATGGGGGTGTAGCATGCTTGCACCCCTATACCATGAGATGGGCAGGTATGTTCATTACAAGTTTCAAAGTTTGACTACATGCACCTTGCTATAGGTGTGGACCTTTGCTCACATTACATGTACATGACCAATGGGCTACCCCTAGGCCAATGATTATTTAGTGCCCATGGCTCATTGGTATGAGCTCATCATATAGCGGAGGCACAATGATTTATAGTTTGGAATTTAAAGTTTGATGCTTTGAGATCTAATCATGTTAGATATTGGCAGTCATACTGATGGTTTCAGTGGGTCGATGATAGTAGGTATCTCAGGAACCTACAAAGCAACCACTTTTTATTAGATCACATTGATTTTTTCATCATGCCCTCTTACTGGAGGAGTGTTATTCATGGGTCATGAGGAGTGTAATGAGACCAAGCGACTGTCGATCACAAACATCATTCATTTGAATGATGATGAGCTTGATTGAGACTAGTTGTCAGTGCTCATGATTGATGATGTCGACGTGGCTAGGGATTTTAGGACTTGGTGGCCTATGCATCACCTCACACCTGTCTTTCCTAGCCTTTAGGATGATGTGCCATTAGTACAAAGGTGGAGACAGAGAGATGGAGATGGAGGGAAGTAGGAGGAGGCAGTGGTAGGAACAATAGGGGTGAGGTTGAGGCAGCGGTAGAGGATGTCCTCTCCTCCACCCTCTACCCCAATTTCATTCACAACACCATCATCTTACGTCTTTCCAACATTGATGTACCATCAATCATGGTAATATAATTATTATCATCCAATGATGATGTACCATCAATATCCTTCATTTTATGCATAAATTTAAGTTTGCATAGATTCCTCCTTCTGACTATCTTGGTCATGCTTTGTTCTCCAAAATTTCGTAGTTTCTCTTTTATGTGCATCCACTTTTTTTGTCTAGGTTCTACAAATAACTTCTACAAAAGTGTGATGTATGCCCAAAATTATTGCACTTATAGCATATGCTAGCATATCTATCTTATTTAATAATCTATATAAAAATGCAAAAATATATCCTTTTCTAGACATTCATTTTTTTAATTATATTATGTACAAGTGTAGAATACAATGGCATATATGTGTGTGTGTGTGTGTGTGTGTGTGTGTGTGTATGTATATATATATATATGTATGTATGTATATATATGTATGTATATATATGTATATGTATATATATATGTATGTATATATATGTATGTGTGTGTGTGTGTGTGTGTGTGTGTGTGTGTAAATGAAACAAATGAGATATGGACATTGTATTGAATAAAAAAGTATATAGCTTACATTAGTTATATTCTAAGGGTTTGAGCCTATTTTCCTCTAATTTTTGCTTACAATTTACTTTCCTTTCTTTAATTTTGTATATCTGTCATATGTGAATGGTGGCATAATTCATATTTCATTTAGAGACTTGACATGAGACATTAGAACAAATTTTAAACCTGTTCTCTTTGTTGGTCTAATATCAACCGTGGCTTTTTTAAGAGTTAGCCCTTGTGATTTATGTATTGTTAAAGCCCAAGCCAATCTTAATGGTATTTGTATTGAGATATTACTTTGAATTGTTGTGACTTAAACACTAAAAGGATGTTGATCATCAAGTGGAATTTGGTATTAATTGTCAAATTATACCAATACATAAGCTAGTGGTTGAGGTGGTGATGTTCCAAATCTATATACAATTTTTAAAATAGATTCTAGAGCTCCATTGGAAAGTCTTACATCTATTCATAGGTCTGATGTTAGCATAACTCTTGCATTTTTTCTTAACAATAATTTAATATCAAGTTCATCGTCTGTATATCCTTTAGTTGCACTAACACTTCCAACTTTTGTTGTTGTGCTTTGTGTAGTTGGATTTTTCGAAGAGTATAATTTTTTTTTCTGTTGTGGGTATGAACATTGTCATTTGTTGAAATAAATGAATGTTATTTTCAAAGTTTTCATTGGTTGGTACATCTAACATTACATTAGATCTTGTCAATAGAAAACTCCAATCATCTATTGTAGGGTTTTCATCTTTAATATTTCTAAGAATTTGACGAAATATTTGTTGTTCATTGTTTGATCCATCTTATTTGAAAATATGATCTAAAGTAATGGAAATTTTGAATTCTTCCCATTGTATTTCAGCTTTTCTTTTGATTGCATATGGTGATATGTCATTAACAAGGGGTAATTGTGTGAGATATTTAACTAAGATCATTGATATTCCTACAAGTAATATATAAATGTTATATTCAAATTTATAATTTAGAAATAAGGACATGCAGTAGATTTTAACCAAAATTTATAGAATTAATCACACACCTACAAAGGGTTGATTTTCATTTTGAGGAAAAGCTTGAAAAAGTCAAGAATCTATGTTTTCAATCAATATTTCTCCAAGAAATCTCATTTCATCAATTAATATGAATATGATATGTGCTAATTCTTTTTGAAAACTTATTAATATTATCCCTTCCAACTCTTTAAAGTATTTCATTGCAATTTTCAATTTAGAATGAATAGTTGATGCACCTATATTGAATGGTTCAACCCCAATTGGTGCAAGTATAAGTAGGAAAGATCGATCTAACATTGAAGCATTCTGAAGTGCTTTGGTTATGGAACCTATAACATATGACTTTCATGTTCCTGTTGTACCTTGAATTATCATGAATAATGAACATTCATTTTGATTTCTTTAGTAGTGTGAAGTTATCATGTTAACAGATTTTTTTATTTTTTGTTTAGTTTTTCATAGTTGATAGAATGTCGTATATCATCTAGAATGAAAAAACCATTACTTTTCATGGTGGTAATGAAATTGATAGCCTCATTTGTGTATTGTTCACTTTGAAAATAATTAAACCAACTGGTCTATTTGTTGAAATCTCTCCTACCTAGCATATCCATTTCTAAAATTTGCATAGCTTAACCATGATGAAGGTTAGATAGAATTTTCCATTTATTATCCATAGTAGTATCTCAAATAGTTTCGATGTCTCAACTTTTTGAATCACTAATATCTTCAATAATGTCAGAAATTATTCTTCATTCCACATGCCATTGATTATAGTTGAAGTTTAGCGAGTTTGAAGCTATTGCATCATTGCAGTTATGACAAATGTCTCTTTGAATAGAATGAAATGGTTTATAGAGTAACAATTATGAGAAGAAAAAATCAAACCCTTTTTTGAGTCATGTGAAAGAATAAATAGAAATCTAGGAAATACTCTCATAATAGTTGTTATTTTTCTTAAATTCTATTTGTTATCTAATTTTTCATTTTTCATTATATATCCATGATTTTTCCACATCGATTAGCAAGATAAATTCCATACCAAAAGGCCTAATTATGTACATGTATCAATGAAATATATTGTTTGTTCTTCATTGTTATTTTCAGTGTGCAACACTACACGTTTGAAAACATTAGCTGATACATTTAGATTGATAATTTTCTATTTATTTCAACCAACGATAGTTCTAATAACATATGGTTTGTTTCTTGAGCTCCAATATCTCTTTCTATTATTGTTTCAGTCAGTAGATTTTTATAAGCTTTTGCAACTAGATCATTTAGATTTTCTATGTTTGCTAGACATATTAACATTTTTTTGGTATGCTTCAAAGCCTTTCTCTGATTTGGCTGCATACTTAGAAATATGTTTAATTACAACATGTTTTGATAGAACAGGTCTCTAATCTATATTTTCTCTCCATAACTTTGCAAAATGTAGAGATTGTGTGAATTAATTCTATCATCACTTCTAGTAGGGTTACAAAAAAAAATCACCAGTCTCTATATCTTCATATAATTTCACTTTTTGAAAAATTAATGGCCATGGAGCATTCAATCCATAAATCATATCAGTAGCATAAATTTATTGTTATTTAATATTATATATGTAAATTTATTAAACAATAAATTTAATCATGTATGTAAAAATGACTACCTATAAGCCATTTTTCCTCCTTTCTTTCATAGACATGCACCCTCTCTACATATTGTATGTCTTTGTATTATGTTTTATATCTCCTCGTAGTCCATTTGACCATCTGTTTGTTCAAGTTTTCTTGTGTTTTTAAGACATGAATTCATAGTATAATTTTAAAATTCTTGTAATATAAATTATAATCAATTAGTTTAATTATTTTTAATGTGAAAACATCTGTAATTATGATAATGATATGTAAATTGGTTTTGTAACCTACAAATTTTTTTCATGGGTATCATGTCTCAGATTCCATGCATGAAAAATAAAGTCGAAATATCTTTCAACAACAATTCATTGTTCTTCATTTGACCAATCAATAGTATCCATGTTTGATGCTCCATTTATCCATAAAAATTCATGTACATGTGTTGATCATCTATGTTGTCATCCATATATGCACCAATAGTCTTTAACATTCATTCTTTTTTGAAGGATTTATTTTTTGAGTTGATATTTTCGTAAGTGCATGTATTATGCAACTATATGAGGGTAGTCAATCACATTTTTTTTTTGCTAAAGTTGTGTATCTCTTGGATTTTTTAGTGATGTACCTACCATTAGTGCATGCAAGTCTTGCCAATACAAGTCAACTGCACTCAATGTAAATTAAATGGTGGGTGTACCAATTTTGCACAACAATTTGTCCAATATGATCTTGTACCCCTTAAAGAAGTTTACAACTACATCAATATATCAACAATGAGTTGTGATTGTGGTATATTGTTCATATGTTCACGAAGCTCATTTGTTGTGATAGGCATGGCATGGAGATTTCTTTTCATATAAACTACAATAGATGTTTATGCATGATGTCTCATTATCATATTGGTCATATAATATCAAAGTCTTGGATGTTTACTAAATTGATTGTCTTTATAATGACATAGGTGCCTCACATATTCGTGTAGATTTAGTTCCTTGATTCATGGTTCTAACTACTCACATATACCATTTGGAAATAGTGTTGAGAATTCCATATCAAGCAATCTTGGTGTAATATATTCATTTATCAAAGATTCACCAACTATCGGCCAATCAATTAATGTCATTGGATATTTTTTGGGTTTTTCATCCATGCATGGATCAAGTTCATCTCCTTTTGAGCATTGGTTGGCCAAGAAATAATTGATGTAGTGTGTTCAATAATATTACCTTCATTATTCTCTATCACTAGTTCAAAAAAAAAACTATATCATTTGTATCTTATTGAAATTCTACATGCACAGTCATAAGTTGATCCAAAATATTTTGATTTGAATTTCCAAGTAAAGTGTCAAGATCATTTCCATCTATTGTGACATCTGATTAAAATTTGTTGTGGATAATTTTGTACTTGAGCATTGTATAAACACGATTCTTTTTCATTATGAAGTGGTAACGTGTGCCATGTTGATCTTTCCTTTGGACTATAATGATTGGTAAATCTTTGATAAAACATGGCAATCTATTTGATATTTGTTCAATATGTTGAGGAAAACTTATCCTGTTTCCTCTATATTTATATTGACTACGGGTAAGTGCACAAAGTTGAGTCCATGAAACATGGAAGTTTTTGCCTTAACCAAAAAATTAAAATCAGCTTTGATAAAACGAGATCCCAATACCAAAAAAGTAAAATCGGCTTTGATAAAACGAGATCCCAATATTAAAAAACGGGATCTTGATTTTTAAAAATCGGGATCTCATTCAGCTTCGGGATCTTGAGCTTGACACGAAATGTAATATCCCTCTATAAAGCCTCGAAGGATAAGAGCTAAAAAAGGAAAGATAATTTATTTATTTTTAAACATAAAGTATAACATGCACGGAAGAAGTTTACAATACATTAAAAATGACTTCATACAAGGCCAAGAATGGCCTAATGCAGCCCTAGGGAGAGAATTAATCTACCCTCCAAAGATAAACCGGACAAGAGCAAAAAGAAAGCTCCAAGGAAGATGCTTCAGAACCTTGGCAGCGCTGCTCCGGAACCTTAATAGCGCTGCTCTGAAACTTGCAAAGCTGGTCTGGAACTTATAGCGCTGCTCTGGAACCTTACCGAGCTGCTCCAGAACTTAAACAACGTTGCTCCATAACCTTACAACGCTACTCCAGAACCTTACCGAGTTGCTTCAAAAATTAAACAACGTTGCTCTGGAACCTTACCGAGCTGCTCCGGAACTTACACGACACTGCTCTGGAACTTGCACAGTGTTGCTCTGGAACTTGCAACACTGCTCTAGAACTATGGCAGCAACAAAATAGATGATAAAAGAAGATTGAAATGCATTGGGACTTAACAACATGCTACAAAAAGGAATAAAATACATCTATAGATTTAATTTAACTTGAAATATGATTGCAGCCATAAAGGAATTATCATAAAACATGTGATCCCAATACCAACATCGGAACTCGAAAGCCAGACATAAACATCACATATATTATCATTAAATTTAGGATTTCTTTCACTCTCAAGTGAGTACAATGAGTATAAAGGAATTGAGTTTGAGTACAATAAAATTTACATGGATAAAATACATCATCAGGAAGTTAAATATGGAAGAGGGGATGACTCCAATGGTGTTCCAATAACCTGTACACCGGTTCCCAATGGTGGTGGCAATGCCTCCCTACCATGTGGACTCAAAAGAGGCCACCCAACTGTGCTCAGAGATAGTCACGAGGCCCAAACAGAGGTAGCAAGAAAAAGGCAAGGTAAGGCCAATACTCACATCAAACACAGAGCAAACATGGAAGGCAATGCACACCATCAAATTCACAAAAAGGAAATACTCATCCAATATCATGACGGGTACTACTCACGTCTACCAAGGGCTAGATAATAGAGTGCATATCAGATGGAGTGTGATCATGCATGCTCGAATGGATGGCACCACATGGAATCAAGTACACCTCTCGTAGGGATGAGGATACTCAATCATGCCCGAATCCACACCCCGCAGACGGATGGCTCAATGTCCCACAGACAGATGGGCCTTCTCGAGTGCATCCTTAGCCTTTACGAGCACTCAAGGCCATGCACGAGGACTCATTATCTTATTAGTGTTTTACCCCATTAATTTTATTTAGTTATCACTTGTTTACTCTAACTCTGCTACTAGTTCTCCTGGCAGCCACTTGCAGGCCGCGAGCCCATAGAGAGCCACTCCAAACGACCACTCTATTACCTAGACCTATGCTCAACTCATTTAACCAAACGAGGAAACCAAAGAATACATAAAATAACAAAGAAATGAAAAAAATTCTATCAAAGAAACCAAATAAAAACAACCAATACACACTACTGTAAACACGCATTTCATGGTTGTAAATCAGCAAGAAATGAAGGCATTGAAAACATGTGAAAATTCAAAGTGCCCGGATTATGAATCTGAACCCAACCCAGTTCGGATTTGGGAATTTCAAGTCAAAATATAGCTTTAATTTTTGAGTCTAGGGCAAAAAATGAAGTGTTGTACCAAAAAACGTCATTTTCCACACGAGGCAAGCAAAAATACACAAAAAATTAAAAGTGCCCAGATTTCAAATCTATTAAAACCCAGTTGAGGTATTGGCATCCTAACATGGAATCCACCATTTTTTTTTCATTTTTATCAAGAGGCTAACGAGCAGCAATAGAAAACACAGTTTTCATACAAATTGGGCAAAAGACAAAACATAAAAGAGAGCCCATGAAACAGATTTTCCCATACACCCAATTCAAGTTGCTAAAGATCTACAAAAATAGTCACACAAAAACCCCACACAACAACAATAACCAAATAAGACAATCCAACATTCATCTCCAATAAAACAAAACAAAGGCATGAAGGATTTCACCAAATTTTCATGGGACAACAATAACCCAGAATAGAAATAAAATTTACCAGCCAAGCATCAATGGAAAACCACATAAATTTACCTCGAATTACCCCAAAATTGAAATGCGGAATTTGTTCAAAGGAGAAAGCACAGACAAACTCCAAAATCAAGTAGCAAACAAAAATAGGCAGAGTGATTTCAATAATTTACTGCCCACCATTTTCTTTTTCAAAACCTTTCACAATCTCACAACTCAATCACCAAACATAGGTTTTCTCTCACCATGCCCAAAACAACAATTTCCTTCTTTTTCCAAAATAAAAATCCTCCTCAAAACAAAAGTTTTCTTTTCTTTTATATTTTTCCCCAAAACCATCCAAAAAAGAATCAAGCATTTTTTTTTTTAATAAAATTATGCATTCAAGCTCCCGCAAAAGGAACAACTCATTAAAATCTCAAAATAAGCCATATAAAATACACATGAAATAATAATGGAAACCAAAACCGAATACCTCCAAAGAGACAAGAAGGAAAATCACAAAGGTAGAAGGGTGCTCCAGAAGTTACCGCTAGGTAACCAGATGGAAAACAACAATATGGAAACACTACCCTAACAGGGTATAGTGGCTAGGGTAGGGGATATTGGCTTGTGACTATCTCCAATAACCACCATCAGGGAATGAGAGTATGCTCAGGCCTATAAATTTAGGTAGAGTCGATAATCAGTACTTGCATCACTCCAATCAAACATTAAAGTACATGTGCATGAATCATATATCATATATCATATATCCAAAGCATCATCAACCATCAGGAAGAAGAATCGTAATATCATAAGCCTCTCAGTTACAAGTGTTATGATATCATATTTTTCCTGTCCATAATCGTACAAGAGTAAGGACAATGATGTATACATAAAAATATAAGCATGTAATCCAGCATAATATCTAGCCATGTAAGCATGAAATCCAGCATGAACAATAATCATGTCAACAACATAACATCATATAAACATGTGAGCATGTAAACATGTAATCCAGTATAATAGTCATGGAATTACACCTCTCAAGTGTCAATACAAAATAATGAAGGGATGAATAGAGTAAATACAAAATATACAGTGATCAGAATCCATCAAGAAAAGACCACAACAAAATACAAACATGGGGGTTGTTACATCCTCCCCCCTAGGGCCAGGCTTACTCCTGGAAGCCTACAAAAATATACGGATAAAGGTCTCTCATCCTCACCACACCCTCCCAAGATGCCAAGGACTCACCATCAGGTTCCCACTGGACCCTTACCTGCTCTATGTCCCAATGCCTGAGTGTCAACCTCCAATGTTGTAGGATTCGTACAGGATCCAAAGAAAGCTACCCGTCCACCTCGACTTGCAAAGCAGTCCAATCAAGAACATGGGTCACATCAGGAATATATTGTCTAAGAACAGAAAAATGGAAAACATCATGGATGAGCAATAAAATTAGTGGCAACACAAGGCGATAGGAGACTGGACCAATCCTCTCAAGGATTTCAAAAGGTCCAACAAAACGAGGTGCCAACTTTGAGCCTTTCCCATAACGGATGGGGCTCTTCTGTGGGCGAACTCTTAGAAACACACGGTCACCCACTGAAAAGTGGCAGTCCAACCTATGGGCATAGGCATACTTCCTCTGTCGATCATGAGTTGTAGCCAACTGATCTCTAATCCGCACTACCTACTGCTCCATATCCTAAGCATCTCTAGACCCAAAAGAACTTGGTCCTCTAAGAGATCCCAACTCAATGGTGTTCGGCATGGCCTACCATACAAGGCCTGGAAGGGGGACATACCAAGAGAACTATGTTACCCATTATTATAAGCAAACTCAAACAAGTACAAGTAGTCCTCACAATGAGACTTCTGATCCATAATGTACATCCAAAGCATATCCTCTAAAACCTGATTAACCCACTTCGTCTGTCCATCAGTCTCGGGATGGTATGTAGAGCTAAAATTAAGCTAAGCTCCCAAAGCATGTTGGAGAGAAGTCCACAAAGCTGAAGTGAACACTAGATCATGATCAAAATTAATCCTACGAGGAATACCATGCAAACGCACAATATCCTCCATAAACACACAAGCTACGGATGCTGCAGTGTACAAAGACCTTATGGGTGAGAAGTGTGCCACCTTGGATAGCTTTTCCACTGTAACCATAATAGCATCATGATGACGCAAGGACATAGGTAGCCCCACTATAAAATCAAGAGATATCATATCCCACTTCCATTCAGGGATGAAGTGAGGCTGTAATAGTTCTACTAGGTGCTGATGTTCTGCCTTCACCTACTAGTACTTGAGACACCGAGCCACAAAATCAACAATATCACGCCACAACCTTGCCCAATGATACAACTATCGAAGATCAACATGCATCTTCCTGACACTCGGATGAGAAGAATAGGGTGCACGATGGGCCTCTGACAAAACCAAGGAATGCAGATTGCTAGAATCTAGAACATAAATGCGACCAAGATGTTGCAATAGTCAATCGGGCTTGAGAGAGAAACCTACAAACCCACCCTTAAGAACTCTCCCAAACTCAATTTCTGCTTTCACCTCTTGATACCAAGTATCACTAGGAAGTGACTCCAAAATACGGCTCAACAAATCCACTCCAAGGGACAAAAATGAGATCTCATGTCTCCTCCTACTCAAGGCATCTGCAACAACATTTTCCTTTCCTTGGATATAGCTAACCTCAAAGTCATACTCACAGAGGAACTCCATCCAACGATGTTGTTGAGCATTTAGATTTGGCTAAGTGAAGATATACTGCAAGTTGTGATGATCACTATGCAACTCAAACCGATGTCACAAGAGGAAATGTCTCCAATGCACAAGTGCATGGATGACATCCGCTAATTCCAAATCGTAGGTGGGGTAGTTCAACTCATGATCCTTGAGCTTATGAGACTCATATGCAATCACTCATCCCTTCTGCATAAGAACTACCCCCAAACCTTCCAATGAAGCATCGGTGCACACTATGAAATCACCTGTAGGATCTGGCACTACAAGGATGGGTACACTAGTTAGCTACTCCTTAAGAGCCTGAAAAGCTGACTCACACTAATCTGACCACACAAAATTCTTTCCTTTCCGCTGAAGAGAGGTGATGGGATGGGCTACCCGAGAGAAATCTCTCACAAATCGGCAATAGTAGCCTACCAATCCCATGAAACTGTGAACCTCAACCACATCCATCGGTGCTGGCCAATCCACAATGGCCCGAATCTTAGAAGGATCCACATCGATACCCTCTCTTGAGATGATATGGCCCAAATATCTCACCTCAGTCTAGAAGAACTCACACTTTGCCAAATTGCCAAACAAATGATTATCACGCAAGCACTGCAACACTTGCTGTAAATGGCCTTCATGCTCCTCCATAGTCCTCAAATAAATCAAAATATCATCGAGGAACATGAGAACAAATCGGTCAAGATAGGTGCGAAACACCCCATTCATCAAACTCATGAAAACTAATGGAGCATTGGTCAATCTGAAAGGGACAACTGTGAACTCATAATGCCCATAGCGTGTACGAAATGTTGTTCGATGAATGTCTGCCTCATGAATGCGAAGGTGATGGTATCCTAACTTTAGATCTATCTTGGAGAAAACCTTGGCTCCCTCATCTGATCAAACAAATCATCTATCTGAGGCAATGGGTAATGATTCTTCACTGTCACTTTGTTTAACTGGCGATAATCAATGCACAAGCAAAGAGATTTTTCCTTCTTCACGAAGATGATAGGTGCTCCCCAAGGGGATACACTAGGATGAATGAAACCCTTCTCTAGTAACTCCTCTAACTACAATCAAAACTCACTCAACTCCTGAGTAGTCATATGATACGGTGCCCGAGAGATAGGCTCTGCTCCAAGAATGAGATCAATACAAAAGTCTATGTTGCACTTAGGCAGCATACCTAGAATAGCACTCAGAAATTACATCCACAAAATCCTAAAGAAGAGGATGGTTGTCAAGAGATACCTCCTAAATCCCACCCTCAGCAAGATCACTAACCAAAATAGAAAACATCTGACAACCTTGCCACATGGCACGCTTCAGTTGCATGACTAAAATCACACGGAGAGAAATGGGTCTCTAGACCCCAACTAACTCAATGCACTTCCCAACATCATCTACACATCGAACTAACTTACGCTGACAATCTATACTGGCTTGGTGTGTCTCCAACCAATCCATGCCTAAAACAATTCCATAGGATCCCAAAGGCAACACACGAAGATCCACTGTGGTAGTGAAGGTGCCCAAATCCAACACACAACCATGAACAAGGGAGTCTACAGCAACCTTGGCTCTAGTGGCTAACTCAACTTGCCAACCAACATCTTGCCTTGCCACCACAAGTCCACAACCCTCTATGAGAGAAGGGGAAATAAAAGAATCTAAAGCTCCTGAATCAAGAAAAATAGATGTGGTGATCCCACATAACGCACCTGAGTACTTGACCACGATGCCCTGATGCTCAACTTGGCGGTTATCCACCACCGCAAAAACTCTATGAGATCTGCTAGTATCACATACTATAGGCTCTGAAGTAGCCTATCTCTGACTACCTCCAACTATTGATCTCTGAGGATACTGAACAACTATATGACCATGTTGCCCACAAGCAAAACAACCACCCCCGCCAAAACCTCGGCCCGAAAAAGGTGCACGTGACTGCTGGGTTCCTTCACCCCTAGAACTCTATTGTGCACTCTGAGAACTCTACGCCGAGCCACTCACATGCCTACTCTGAGAATAATGACATGGATGATCCCTAGAAAATGGAATACCAGGACTCTTCCCACTCTGTTGAGACTGAGGAGGCCTATGCCTATGTCGCTGACTAGGTCTAGAAGGTGCAGGCTAAGATATAGACGGTCCAGCTCCTTGAGGCTATGTACCCCGAGTAACTGATCCTGAAGGAGGGGATCTACCAACCTAAACACCTACTTGACCACCAAAGCCTCTAACCAGATTCTCCTCTATCAACCTCACCTTCTCCACGATGATCTCTAAGGTCTTCAGTTCAAACACCCGAACACCACCACTAATACGGGCATTCAAGCCCCTGATGAAATGTTGCACTAACATCAGCTCATCATCAAAAATGCTAGTATATTGCTTAAGCTCAAAGAAACGGTGCTCATATTGATCTATTGACATAGTCAACTGACAAAGCTCATGGAACTCATCAGCACGTCTTTTCCAGTAGAAGTCAAAAAGAAATCATGCACAAAACCTCTCTAAGAATAGTCCCTAAGAAATAGAAGCAATGTCTAGGTGAAGCTTCTAATCCTCTACTCTCCACCATGTAGACGCAAAGCCTTTGAGATGCATAATGGCACACCGAGCTCTAGTATTGCTACTATAAGGATGCATAGCAAAGCATTGATCAAGATCAATCAACCAAGTCTCTGCCTTGGTACCTGTACCTGAACCATCAAAAGTAGGGAGATGGGCTCTAAGGAGATCCCTCATGTGACCAACATCAACCATGTCTCCATCCACCCTATCCCTCACAACATCTGCTCTCGAATGACCCAGACTACGAGAATGCTCCCACTCAGCTCTAACATCCTGACCATCCTGACAAGAAGGGTGTGACTCCTCATGAGATACCTCCTGATGAGGTCCTAAACGATCCACAATCTGTTGCAAAAGAGATAAAGCCTGAGCACCCCCGAGCCCTTCGGCTTGGATCTCAGTACACTATTCCCCCTGTTGCTCACCTTGATTAACCTGATCCTCATTAAGCCAGGTGCTTCGTTGAGGATCAGAGGCTCTATCTCGAGCTCTTCCTCTAGCTCTACCCCTAGGAGGCATTTTGAAAAAAAAAGGAACACATCAAAATAGATCATCACAATGATGACCTATTCTCCAAACTACGACATGAAAGCATAACAACAAGAAGATTAAACAAAATAATAAACACACACAACACATGCCAAACACAACATAACATAGAAGTCTCAAGTACACCAAAGCTCCCAGTGTGTGAACATGGGCTCTGATACCAGATGTAACATCCCTCTATAAAGCCTCGAAGGATAAGAGCCAAAAAAGGCAAGATAATTTTTTTTTTTAAAAACATAAAGTATAACATGCATGAAAGAAGTTTCCAATACATTAAAAATGACTTCATACAAGGCCAAGAATGGCCTAATGCAGCCCCAGGGAGAGAATTAATCTACCCTCCAAAGATAAATCGGACAAGAGCAAAAAGAAAGCTCAAGGGAAGATGCTCCAGAACCTTGGCAACGCTACTCTGAAACCTTAATAGCACTACTTCAGAACTTGCAGAACTGCTCTGGAACTTACAGCGCTGCTCTGGAATCTTACCAAACTGCTCTAGAACTTAAACAATGTTACTCCGGAACATTACCGAGCTGCTCTGAAACTTACATAGCACTGCTCTGAAACTTGCACAGCACTACTCCAGAACTATGGCAACAACAACACAGATGATAAAAGAAGGTTGAAATGCGCTGTGACTTAACAACATGCTACAAAAAGGAATAAAATACATCTATAGCTTTAATTTAACATGAAATACGATTGCAATCATAAAGGAATTATCATAGAACATGTGATCCCGATACCAACACTAAAACTTGAAAGCCAAACATAAATATCACATATCTTCTCATTAAATTTACGATCTCTTTCACTCTCAAGTGAGTACAATGAGTATAAAGGAACTGAGTTTGAGTACAATAACATTTACATGGATAAAATACATCATCAGGAAGATAAATACGGAAGAGGGGATGACTCCAACGGTGTTCCAATAACTTGTACACCGGTCCCCAATGGCGGTGGCAACACCTCCCTACCATGTGGACTCAAAAGAGGCCACCCCATCGTGCTCAAAGATAGTCACGAGGCCCAAAAAAAGGTAGAAAGAAAATGGCAAGGTAAGGCCAACACTCACATCAAGCATGGAGCAAACATGGAAGGCAATGCACACCATCAAATTCACAACAAGGAAATACTCATCCAATATCATGACGGGTACTACTCACGTCTACCAAGGGCTAGATAATAGAGTGCATATCAGATGGAGTGTCATCATGTGTGTTTGAAGGGATGGCACCACATGGAATCAAGTACACCTCTTGTAGGGATGAGGATACTCAATCATGCCTGAATCCACGCCCCGTAGATGGATGGCTCAATGTCCCATAGACGGATGGGCCTACTCGAGTGCATCCTTAGCCTTTACGAGCGCTCAAGGCCATGCACGAGGACTCATTATCTTATTATTTTTTTACCCCATTAATTTTATTTAGTTATCACTTGTTTACTGTAACTCTGCTACTAGTTCCCCTAGCAGCCACTTGCGGGCCCCGGTCCCGTAGAGAGCCACTCCAAATGACCACTCTATTACCTAGACCTATGCTCAACTCATTTAACCAAACGAGGAAACCAAAGAATACATAAATTAACAAGGAAATGACAAAATTTCTATCAAAGAAACCAAATAAAAACAACCAACTAACACTGTTGTAAACACGCATTTCATGGTTGTAAATCAACAAGAAATGAAGGCATTGAAAACATGTGAAAATTCAAAGTGCCCGGATTATGAATATGAGCCCGACCCAGTTCAGATTTTGGCGTTTCAAGTCAAAATACACCTTTAATTTTTGAGTCTAGGGCAAAAAATGAAGTGTTGTACCAAAAAATGTCATTTTCCACATGAGGCAAGTAAAAATACACAAAAAAATTAAAAGTGCCCAGATTTCAAATCTATTAAAACCCAGTTGAGGTATTGGCATCCTAACATGGAATCCACCTTTTTTTTTTAATTTTTATCAAGAGGGTAATGAGAAGCAATAGAAAACATAGTTTTAATACAAATTGGGCAAAAGACAAAACATAAAAGAGAGCCCATGAAACAAATTTTCCCATACACCCAGTTCAAGTTGTTGAAGATCTATAAAAATAGTCACACAAAAACCCCACACAACAACAATCACCAAATAAGACAATCCAACATTCATCTCCAACAAAACAAAACAAAGGCATGAAGGATTTCACCAAATTTTCATGGGACAACAATAACCCAGAATAGAAATAAAATTTACCAGCCAAGCATCAATGGAAAACCACATAAATTTACCTCAAATTGCCCCAAAATTGAAATGGTGAATTTTCTCAAAGGAGAAAGCACGGACAAGCTCCAAAATCAAGTAGCAAACAAAAATAGGCAGACTGATTTCAATAATTTGCTACCCACCATTTTTTTTTTCGAAACCTTTCACAATCTCACAACTCAATCACCAAACATAGGGTTTCTCTTACCATGCCCAAAACAACAATTTCCTTCTTTTTCCAAAATTAAAAATTCTCCTCAAAACAAAAGTTTTCTTTTCTTTTATATTTTTCTCCAAAACCATCCAAAAAAGAATCAAGCATTTTTTTTTTATAAAATTATGCATTCAAGCTCCCCCAAAAGGAACAACTAATTAAAATCTCAAAATAAGCCATATAAAATACACATGAAATAATAATGGAAACCAAAACCGAATACCTCCAAAGAGACAAGCAAGAAAATCACAAATGTAGAAGGGTGCTTCAGAAGTTACTGCTAGGTAACCGGATGGAAAACAACAATACAAAAACACTGCCCTAACAAGGTACAGTGGCTAGAGTAGGGGATATTGGCTTGTGACTATCTCCAGTAACCACCATTGGGGAATGAGATTACGCTTAGGCCTATAAATTTAGGCAGAGTCGATACTCAGTACCTGCATCACTTGAATCAAACATTAAAGTACATGTGCATGAATCATATATCATATATCCAAAGCATCATCAACCATCAGGAAGAAGAATCATAATATCATAAGCCTCTCAGTTACGAGTGTTATGATATCATCTTTTTCATGTCTATAATCATACAAGAGTAAGGACAATGATGTATACATAAAAATATAAGCATGTAATCTAGCATAATATCTAGCCATGTAAGCATGAAATCCAGCATGAACAATAATCATGTCAACAACATAGCAGCATATAAACATGTGAGCATGTAAACATGTAATCCAACATAACAGTCATAGAATTACACCTCTCAGGTGTCAACAAAAAATAATGAAGAGATGAATAGAGTAAATACAAAATATACAGTGATCATAATCCATCAAGAAAAGACCACAACAAAATACAAACATGGGGGTTGTTACATGAAATTGGATCCTATTTCCTATAGGATCCCAAACCAAAGGAAAAGGAATGGGATCCCAATTACTATGAAACGAGATCCTGATTTGTAGAAATTGAGATCCCATTTTGTAGAAATCGGGATCCCGTTTTGTAGAAATCGGGATCCCGTTTTGTAGAAATCAGGATCCCGTTTTGTAGAAATCGGGATCCCATTTTGTATTGCTATTTATTTTTTTAAAAACAAACAGAGTTTATTACATAGCAGACAGGATCCCAAATACTAGCGACAACGACCCCCACAAACAACTATAGGTACCCGCCCACACCCCTTTTTTTTGCATTTTTCTATTTTTAATTGAAATTGTGAAGAAAATAAGTGAATTTGACATTTTAAAAAAAAAACTATTTCACATTTTGAGCATTTTTTTTCCTGTTATAGTAGAAATGAGTAATTGTAAAAATAGACGAAAAATGCAATGAAACCTAAAGGTTTTTAATAAAAATAAAAAAATGAACCTTGAATTGTGTTTTACAAACAAAATTTAACTTTCAAAACCTAAATTGTACGATTAAACCAAAAAAAAATGAATTTGAAAACCCTAATTGAAACACACAAAAAGAAAATGCATTTCAAAACCCTAGAAATTGAAATGAAATAAAAAAAATTGCATTTAGAAACCTTAATCAAGATATTTGAAACCCTGAATTCAAATCAAACAAAAAAATTTGAGTTTGAAAACCCTAGTTTGAATTGAAATGAAAAAATTGTATTAAAAACCCTAATTGCTTAGAAAATGAAACCCTAAATTGAATTAGAACAATTTTTTTTGTTAAAACCCTAAATTGAAATCGAACAAATCATTTTGATTTTGAAAACTAGGTAATTTCAAACTCAAAAAAATTCATTTGCATTGCTTAAATGTTCTAAATTTTATTTGCATTGTATGGAAAAAGCGATATGTGAAACTTTAGTTTCAATGCTAAATTATAATTAGATTAGAAAACAATATGTTAAAGAATAGTTAAAATTCATAAAGTTTATCTTGATGTTTATTTGCAAATTTAGTTAGCAATTTCATAAATCTAAGCACGTACAATTGATTCCAATTGGCACTAACTTGCAAGTCTAAATTATGCCAAGGGCCACCCAAACTTCACCCTAAGTTTGCTAAACCCTAGACCCTAACCTGTAAAATCTAAACCCTCAACACTAAAGCATTTGAATTTTGTCTTAGGACCTTAAAATGAAATTTGGTTGCCTTAAAAAACCCTTTGTTGTCACCATTTAGTAGAGCTTTTTGTAATGTTTTCACTTATTTGAACACATATTATAAAACATTTTGGTTTCTACAAGTTTATGAAGAGCGAATGATCACTCTCTATGACACTTAGACATGATCATTAGGGATCTAAATCATTGGAAGAAAACTTTATTCTATTATATCCACAAGATAGGAGAGCATGAGAGTGCTATGGGTAAAGTTTCTTTCATTGAACATACCTAAAATTATGTAGGTTCAATGTCAAGAATGGGTCTATTTGGTAGATTTATGAAAACTATTATGAATATCTAGAATGCCATAAAAGTATAATTATAGCAATTCCGATTGGAAACACTTGGGTACATATATATCGTATGAAATTTAAATCTAGTAAGGTGTCTATTATATAGGAGAGTTGATAATACATGGAAAGAGGTTTGTATGGGAATATATGTATTAAGAAACACATACCACATGACGTCTATAGGATTTCTAAGATGCGATCCTAGATAATAATCCACCCATCCTCAATCATAATGGATTCTTTAGTAATTAAGAGAGATTCAATAACCATAAAATTACCTATATTTTGGTACTATATAGATTTATGTGGAAGGATAGAAATGCATCAATAAGGAGACCAAGATGGAACCATTTAACACCTAGAAGGTACACCTATTACATGGGAAAGGGAGGAGGTACATGATGATAGGTTGGAGGAACTACATGCTATTATTACAATTTAGAGATAGGACGATGATTCATATAAAAGAAATATAATTAAATATTTATATTATTTAATATATTATATTTAATAAATATTAATATAATATAATATATTAAATAATATAAATATTTAATATCATAAAATATAATATAAGATTACAATTAAGCATAGGTAAATGCCATAAATCACTTGGGGTTTTAATGAGGATTAGGCTTAAGATTCAATTAGGTTTGTAAAATAGCAGTTACAATTAAGAATATATACAAATATTAATAAAAATATAAATTAATTTAAATATAATATAAAATATAATATAATTTAATATAAATATAATATAGGAATACATTTAAGATTAGGCAAAGGTTATAATTTAATTAAGTTTCAATTAGGGTTTGCCAATTCAATTAGGATATGGCGAACAGGGTGGGATCATTTAGCATTCTATTATGGTTGTATAAGTTACTTAAGCATTATTGTTATTTCTTGTGGATAATGATAGATTGATTCATTTTTAACATGATTCTTTTTTTTATTAGAGGGGTAAACACTTTTGACCCAGAGCTAGATGGAACCAATGAGGCTATAGTATGACTATATTTGGACCTCACTAGACATCTAGGTCCCCTTAAGCCATCATATCACCCTAAATCGTAAATCGATTTCTTAAGGGTCCTAACATGACAAATTTCTTTAAGGGGATCAAAGAAGTTCTTAAAATTCTGGTGAAGTTGCCCAAAGCAAACCAAATAACAATAATAAGATCATGCAAGACAGTAAATATGAATGAGATTTCATGATTCAGGTTGGTTAGTTGAAACAAGAGTAGATCTCAATCAACTATTCCACAAGAAAATGTTCTTCACTAACTTGCAAGTTCATTAAATATTCCAAGGGGCACCAAAACTTTACCCTAAGTTTTGTAAACCCTAAACCCTAAACTCTAAAATCTAAAGCCTAAACACTAAACCATTCATTTTGTCCTACCTAGCACCTTAAAGTGAAATTTGGTTGTCTTAGGAAAATCCACCATATTTCATTCCCTTATGCCATGTAATTTTGTCCTAGGATCTTACTACATGTACATCCGCTTAAGTTATCTTATTACCCTAAACTGTGAACTCTAAAGTCTAAACCCTAAACCCTAAAGCCATCATTTTTTCTTTAAAGGCTCTTAATGAAATTTGGTTGCCTTGGGAAACTTCACCAAATTTTATTCACTTGAGCCATGTCATTTTATCCTAGGACCTCACTAGATGTAGATCCCCTTAAGCCATCTTGTCACCCTAAATCGCAATTCGATTTATTAAGGGGATCAAAGAAGTTCTTAAAATTTGGTGATCAAATTTTCCCAAGGCAACCAAATTTAACAATAATAAGATCCTACAAGATTATAATATGAATTAGATATCATGATCTAGGTTGGTCAGTTGAAACAAGAGTAGATCTCAATCAACTATTCCAAAAGAAAATGTTCTTCACTAACTTGCAAGTTCATTAAATATTCCAAGTGGCACCAAAACTTTACCCTAAGTTTTGTAAACCCTAAACCTTGAACTCTAAATTCTAAACCCTAAACACTAAACCATTCATTTTATCCTACCCAGAACCTTAAAGTGAAATTTGGTTATCTTAGGAAAATCCACCAAATTTCATTCCCTTATGCTATGTAATTTTGTCCTAGGATCTTACTACATATATCCCCTTAAGTTATCCTATTACCCCAAACCCTAAACTCTAAAGTATAAACCCTAAACCCTAAAGCCGTCATTTTTTCTTAGGCTCTTAATGAAATTTGGTTGCCTTAGGCAACTCCACCAAATTTCATTCCCTTATGCCATGTAATTTTGTCCTAGGATCTCACTACATGTAGATCCCCTTAAGCTATCCTATTACCCTAAACCCTAAACTCTAAAGTCTAAACCCTAAACCCTAAAGCCATCATTTTTTCTTTAAAGGATCTTAATGAAATTTGGTTGCCTTGAGAAACTTCACCAAATTTTATTCACTTGAGCCATGTCATTTTATCCTAGGACCTCACTAGACGTAGATCCCCTTAAGCCATCCTATCACCCTAAATCGTAATTCGATTTCTTAAGGGGTCCCAATATGACATTTCTTAAGGGGATCAAAGAAGTTCTTAAAATTTGGTGATCAAAGTTGCCCAAGGCAACCAAATTTAACAATAATAAGATCCTACAAGATTATAATATGAATGAGATATCATGATCTAGGTTGGTTAGTTGAAACAAGAGTAGATCTCAATCAACTATTCCACAAGAAAATGTTTTTCACTAACTTGCAAGTTCATTAAATATTCCAAGGGGCACCAAAACTTTACCCTAAGTTTTGTAAACCCTAAACCTTGAACTCTAAATTCTAAACCCTAAACACTAAACCATTAATTTTGTCCTACCTAGGACCTTAAAGTGAAATTTGGCTGTCTTAGGAAAATCCACCAAATTTTATTCCCTTATGCCATGTAATTTTGTCCTAGGATCTTAATACATATATCCCCTTAAGTTATCCTATTACCCTAAACCCTAAAATCTAAAGTCTAAACCCTAAACCCTAAAGCCATCATTTTTTCTTAGGCTCTTAATGAAATTTGGTTGCATTAGGAAACTCCACCAAATTTCATTCCCTTATGCCATGTAATTTTGTCCTAGTATCTTACTGATGTAGATCCCCTAAGCTATCTTATTAATTCTAAACCCCAAACCCTAAAAGCCATCATTTTTTCTTTTTAAGTTGTTTTTTAATGAACTTCAGTTGCCTTTGGGAAACTTCACCAAATTTTATTCACTTGAGCCATGTCATTTTCCTAGGATCTCGATTTACAGATCTAGATCTCTTTAAGCTACTTGTTACCCTAAATCAGAATTCGATTTTTAAGGGGTTCCAATATGACATTTCTTAATGGGATCAAAGAAGTTCTAAAAATTTGGTGATCAAAGTTGCCCAAGGCCCAACCAAATTTAACAATAATAAGATCCTGCAAGATTATACAATATCAATAGTTAATTATATTTTCATTCAAGTAACATGTGCCTTAGACATATAAATGAGGCTTACATATAATTTGACTTCATTTTTATTCACTATTTAAGGCCATTTATATTGAAATGGTTTAAGGTATTTCCAAACATGTATCTTACATCTTGAAATTACAAATCCAATGCAAGTTCACTCATATTCAAAGACCATGACCCACCGTCCCACCTGACACCACCACGAATGAGATCAAATCAACATTATTCAAAATGAAGAATGTGTCGCACATCCTGTGAGGTTGTTTGCATCTCGGATGCAAACCCTTATTGATGCTATCAGGGCTATGGATGGGATCATAGATGAGCACCGACAATGGCTAGAGGAGAGGATAACTCCCGATTTTGAAAAGGAAAACACAAAGAAATGAAGATCTATGTAGTAGAGAGCCACAACAGTTTACAAATTAAAACAATGATCTTAAATAGTTATGAATTTATAAATTTGGTGAACGATGGATATTTTGTGTGATGAATTTATAAGTTTGGTTCCAAATGGATATTTTTAGTGACATGAATTTATGATTTTGGTTCTAGATGGATATTTTTAGTGACATGGATTTATGAATTTGGTGGAATTTATGAACTTATAATGAATAATATATAATAGTATATATTTTATGACTATATACTAGAACATGATTTCTCCTGCTAAAAAATTGCAATATATGTATGTGTGTGTGTGTTAGACATAAAATGAACTTTTGTGAATGTTTCAAGTTTATTGTTTAGTATGTATGTGCATGTATTAAAAATTTGCATATATAGTTCTTAAATTTTGAAATTTGTATGTATGTACATAGTTTAGTTTAATGAATTGTACGCATGTAAATTATGCATCATATTTTTTATTTTAAATGTACATGTACATACATTTAATTTTGAATTTTGTATGGACATGCTCTTGAGTTGAACAATCAATGTATATATATGTGCATTTCAATTAAATATATGATCTTAATATATGTATGCACAGGGACTATTTTGTATGATTTAATGCAGGTGCACATTTTTATCGAGCATATCATGGATGATTTTAACATTGATGATATCATCAATCCACCACCTTAGCCACAGCCACATCCAACACCTATCACATCTGACGAGGCTCACTTGAGAGTACGAATAAATGATCAAGTTGCATCCTTACAAAATCAAATCAATGTTATGCAAAGTCAAGCATTGATTCCTCCACATGTGAGATGTTTTGCATCTACGATGCAAAATGTTGTTGATGCCATCAAGATGATCAATTCTGATCTTGATAGGCATCGACAAGAGAGAACAAATGAGACAATTTTATTATGATGGTCTCTCTTACAAAAAAATATTAGACCTTAAAATAACGAAAGCCCATCTAGCCCCCTACTTTCTTGACCCTGTTATTCGACAACCCATTCCACCCAACAAATTTAGAATATCCATGAGGTGGTGCATACATCCGTAGATGAGTGCACATTTTTGGGATCGATGGTATATAGTTTTTGATAGTCCCCCACATGCTAATTGGGAGTGCCCATTGTATTTTTTGAGAAAACTGTATGTAGAGTTTGTTTTGGGGCAAAAGCCCAATTATTTTGATTTTAGATCATTTTAGGCAGGGTGTTGGTGGCGGCATACCACAATAGAGATTAGGGGCAAGGGTTGATCCTCGATGCCCCATGCATGCGCAAACCCTTGTTGTTGCTCTTGGTCCTCCCATTCCTGCACCTATACATCATCCAACTCTGGTCTCAAAATTAGGTTCCCTTGTACACTCGCAGGAGACCTTGATTAGCATGCTTCTGCGATAGCGAGTGGGGAGCATAGAGACGATGATGATGGAGGATTTTTTTTATGGAGCTGGTCTGAGTACCACTACAGGAGTGTTGAGGCCCGTCCCCCATATATGTACTAGTTTTCATCAAGTATGCTATGGACCTTATTAGGCCACACCTAGTTCAAGTGGACGGGGAGATTTTGGTGGTTCATCTGGTCACATCAGTTCATTTGTCGAGTTCCTCACAACAAACCATCACCCTGAGGACACTGCGACATAGGTATAAATATGCATCTAGATGTACATTCATTTTATAAGAATTTTGATGATTGTATATATCAAAGAAAATTTTGCAATACATTTTAACAATCAAATTGTTTGGTGTACAGATGACACTAATGATGCAAGGGAAATCATCTGTTCCATGAGTACATACATCGACACCGGTCGTACTCGGCAACCCTTATGGGGTATTTTGATTTCAATTTTTAAAATTATATATGAAATCATAAATTATTTAACTTGAGTTTTAAATTTATAATTGAATCACATATATGTTTGAAATATTTATGTTGGTTTAGGTGAGTCAATCGGCATCCATGTCGATTCCTCCTAAGGGATTGTCAAGCACTCCTCCACTATCGAGCGACATAGATCATGGGCAGGTACATTCATATTGTAAATTTGTTTAAAGTTTACATTAGTATAGTTACAATTTTATGAGTTTTGAATTCACTAGATATATGAAACGCATGCATGTACACTTGTAAATATTACAAGCATTAAATGTTTATGTACATGTATGTCTAGGTTGATACCACAATAAGAATGGGCATTGGGTAAACATTTGATGTTGTAGTTATTCGTGAGGCCACTAATTTCCAAGTTGTTTACAAAACTTTTTACACAAAATGTGCAAACTTGAGAATATATATATATATATATATATATATATATATATATATATATATATATATATATATATATATATATATATATATATATATATATAAACCTAATTCAATTGTACATGCTTTAATTTTGATCTTGTAGAACTTTGTTAGTGCAACTTTCAACCTTGACCCAGACATAGTTACACCATCAGGAGGACATGTAGAACAAGTTCCAGATCAAATGGTAGTTTATTTTTTTATTATATTTAAAGTCAATTATAAATTTTAAATTGAATATATACATAATATGAGATTTTTTACATATTCTTTTTCTTTTATAGCATGAGACACATCTTGTAGTTGAACATGTACAGATAGGTCCTAGAGAAGAGCCTAGTGCACAACCTCAGAATATAGTACAATTAAAATATGATAAATTATAAATTAAATTGAATTAAAAAATAATAATTGTAGAGTTGTACACCTAATTTTGAATTTCTTTGTCTTGTTTATGTAGATTGATTTAGAGAATTTAGAGGTTGCTTCAGGTTCACTAGAGCATCCAGATGTAGATATGATGGTAATTTAATTTTATGATGGATTATAAATTCAACTACCATTAAATCATTTTTCATTGTCTTACATCTGATTTGATCTTTCTCTTGTACAGAGTGTTTCAGGTCATCCACATAGTCCACATGTTGTGAAGAGGTCTCTTGATTATAGAGACAATACATGACCTAGAAACATGTGATTTTATGTGTTATATTTGTTTATTTCATGAACTATATTTCTTGTTTTTCATGTACTCTGTTGGACTTTATTTCATGCGCTTAATATATTGGTTTCATGCACTTAATATGTTACATAAATTATGGACTTTATTATTGTTTGAAATTTTAATTCACATATGTACATTTATGCATTTTATGTTCATAGTCAAGACATTAATATAGGACATTAATGTGAAATTTAGTGATCTCATACATGGATTAATATAGGACATTTTAATATTTATAATTTGCAAATTTAGTGATTTCATACATGATATACATGATATGTACATTCAATAAATAGTGATAATTACTCAATGAACTTATTCAATTCACGTCAATCAATAATTAGTCAATAAATCATAATTTACAAACAAAAGCAATCTATTTATATACCAAAAAGGATAAAAGTTTAAGAAATAAACAATACCATAGAAGATTACAGAATAAAAGCATATATAAATACTATAAATACTAACATCTAACACTAATTTATAAGTTGTCAAAACAAATAATGACGTCTTAAGGGGATGTCTGAAGGGGTTATAATAGAACATCTTAAGGGGATGTCTAAAGGGGTTATAATACGTCTTAAGGGGGTGACTTAAGGGGTCTTAAGGGGATGTCTAAAGGGGTCATAATAGAATGTGTTAATTAAGGGGATGTCTTAAGGGCTCTTAAGGGGATGTCTAAAGGGGTCATAATAGAATGTCTTAAGGGGATGTTTTAAGGGTTCTTAAGGGGATGTCTTAAGGGGTCATAATAGAACATCTTAAGGGGATGTCTTAAGGGGATGTCTAAAAGGGTCATAATAGAACGTCTTAAGGGGATGTCTTAAGGGGTCATAATAAAATTTCTTAAGGGGATGTATTAAGGGGTCATAATACGTCTTAAGGATATAATTGATTTAACAATAATGTATGCATGATATTTAGTGATTATACACTTAGACATAAAGTTTCAAAGTGGGAAAACATGCACATTTAAGAAACAAAATATATAGAATATTTATTTGATACATAGAAGTACATAGAGTATGTTTAATTCTGTAAGTATGTATGTACACATATGTCATCTCAAAACAATGTTTTCAAAATTTGGATATGCCATCTCAAGAACATCTCAAACTCGTGGCTAGAATGTAGTAGCTCTTCACACCACCTGATATCAAAAAGGTACAAGCAATATCAATGAAATCATCAAAACATACATATTTTAATTTATATAAAACTATCTATACATATAGAACTCAAGTACCTGCATTTAAAAGTATTCCACACATGTTTGTAGGTTGAATCCAGGCATCCTCTCCTTTTTGTTTCAAAGTATGAGATCAATGCAATGATGGCTTAAGGATACAAAAAATGAAAATAAATCAATTTTAACTATTAATGTCCAAGCAATATCAATATGTAATCAAAACATGTATTTAAATATAATTTAACTAATAATTACCTATTTTTACCAAGTATTCCATGTTGTCTAGGTTGAATCTACATGTACTAGATCCTTTTTGTGATTATGCCTTAAGGATGTATAAAAGGATAATTTAAATCAATTTCAACTAATAACACACTTGACCAATGTCGAAACATGTATTTAATGTATTTAAAAGGACAAAATAAAACTAAAACTATATTTACCTATATTTACTTATTCCATTGTACCATCTGCATCCTCTCTTTTTGCAATGCATCTATGTTTTCCTCATGCTCTTCCATAGAAATTGACCATAGCACTTTTTTTGAAGGTCTTCCATGATACCGCTCTAGTTTTATATTTGTTGCCACCACCAAATGTGAATAATGTATAATATTTTTATGTGTTTCATAGTCTTTGAATGTAGGTAGACCATTATTTCTTCTCAAGTATTTTCATAGCCAAGTGCTAACAACCACCACCGATCCTATTGGAAAACATGTTCAAAAACCATCATCAAATAAGTTCTCAAAATTTTCTTAAGGGGATCAAAGACTTGTTCTAAAAAATTGCTTAAGGGGATCTAAAACTTGTTATCAAAATTTGCTTAAGGGGGTTTCTTAAGGGGATCACCATACTTGTTGGATAATGAAAGCCATCATCATCTTCTTGAGGTGTTATCAACTTATATTTAGTTTCCACACAATGATCCAACCAATATTCTATTTGCTCTTCATTCCCCTCAAGTGCAATAACATCATACACATGTCCTGCCAACAAAATTTGATTTAATAACTTGTGCATATCCATATAAATAATTTAGTATTACAAAATAACTTAATAAAGTGAAATAAAATGAAATAATTGAATTAAAATTACCTTCTTGTACAAGGTCTGAAACATGGTCATAATCTTTAGATGCAAACAATTGATCATTTTCTTCAATATTTCTTTCATATTGATTATGTGCTTCTGCAGGTGTCAACGATCTTTGCTCCCACTGTTCAACCCATTCTGTATTTTCACAAGCTTCCTAACTCCTAAGATACAAAACTACAAAAAACATGCAAGCTTCCTTGTCCAAATAGTCCATGTGCTTGCTGCTGCACTCCTAAATGAATGCCATTTAATAGATCCATTGATTGTCTCACAATCAAATCTAGATACAATGTTCTCTTCTTCCACCAACTAAAAGAATCAATGAACTGTAGAGTAATCACTCAAACCAGGTGCAAATAATCTTCTATTACACCAATCCACAATCTCACATGCATCTTTAAATGTTACTGAATCCTCAAATTTTAATTGTTCTCTAGCAAGAATTCTTTTGACACACGCACCAGCTCCATCATGTTCTCCTTTACCATGCCCAACTTCAAAAAAACTCCATATATGCTAGACATTAAGTTCCTTGTGAACCCTACTTAACCAATAGAACATTCTAGCATTTTTGAACTGTCTCGTACAATTATCTGACCATATGAGGTGTTCTTTCATATGGATTCCTCTCTCTTAAATTTCTAAAAAATATACTAAAACAATATTGAACAAACTCTGACAAGTGTAACTGATTGTCACTCAAATAAAAATGATACTCCCTCAAAAATTTTCTATCATCCCCAGTGTTATCATCTACATGTCTATAAACAATATGGACAAACATAACTACTTGCACCGAATTATAATATTGAGATTGAATTTCCTCTTGCGGAGCGAGAGTATAATTCTTCACAAAATCAACCACTGAAAGTATAGTACCAATTGGAAATATGTTTCTACATGCGCGAAATTGGCCATCAAGCCACCGAGCATGTTTAAAGTGCATGACATATTTTGGTACAATTTTATTCTTAAATTCACTCATAAATGCATGCACACTAACTTTTTATGTAACTAAATCACAACGCTTTCCTATTTTTCCATGTTTTAAAGAATAGTGAACATTCCTAAATCTTTTGACATCTACTAATTGTTGTCCAAAATCATGATCAACACTTTCATGCAAACAAATTCTTAAAAATGAAAGATTTCTATAGTTAATGTATTGTCCATAAATACAAGAACTTAAATAAAATAATTTTTCACAAAACAAACCTGAAATAAACTCTCTTATTGCTTTAGGTGGCATATCAATACCACGATCCTATATAATCATGCTAGTATGCAAGGTACAACGTATATATCAAAAAACATCATAAAAATAATGAAATTGGACATGCATTTTACAACAACAAGATATTCGTTGCTTATTAATTTTTACATACTAGGGTTTACATTTTTCAAAAGACCTTTGACTTATTTTAATATTACCAGGTAACATTGAATCGCTACAAAAATTTCTATAAAATTTAGTTTGTGTTGTATCTAATAGGTGTTTTGGGTGAGAATCACGAACTTTGGACCCCACCCTTAATTTTAAAACATCTCTAGAATTAGATGAAACCCTAGTATTATCATGCCAATATTTTTTGATCAAAGATTTAATTTCAACATTCAATTTTATATCAAACCTCAGTAGTCGTCCACTAAAACTTCAACATTGATTGATAGGATCATTTTCTATACTTTCTCTTCTTTTTGTCGCTCTTAGTAATGTTTTAGGATGTATTTTTAAAACTTTGCTAATATTGCTTACCATTCTTTTATTCAAAGTTGCTTTATTAACTATAGTGGTAGTTATAGCTCTTCTTGTTGTGTTTTTATCTTTAGATTGACTATTTTTCCCAATAGATTGAATGGCACTAGCAACAGTAGACATAACATGTTTTAATGATTGATCTTTTCTTTTTGGTTTAACATAAAAGCCTAACCTTTTCATTACTTTCCTCATTTTTTACATTCTCATCAATTGCACCATTAGTTGACATTGAAATGCAATTTTTTTTATGATAAAAGAATTTGGTGTATATTTTATTCACATGTGTTCTTATTTTCCTCCAAGAAACTTGATCAGGAAGATTATCGAAAACACCACTTCCAATTTAAAAAAAAAGTATTTTCATTAAATTCAACATCACATTCTAGATTTTCATCTTCATTTTTCATCTTCATCTTCATTTTTTTCATTTGCATTTTCATCTTCATTTTCATCTACAAAGCGGTTTCATTTCATTTTCATCTTCATTTTTATCAAGAAGCAGTTTTCATTTTTCATTACTAAATAAAATCTGAGGTTTGTTTTCATTTTCAAGAAAATGATCATTTTGATTTTCATTTGCAACAAAGATTTTTCTTTTTTGTTTTCAACAAATTCTATAAAAGTTTCATCTCTTTGAATATAGTCAATGTCAACATCATTAAGTCCAACATCTTGTAAAACTTCTACATACAAATTTACCATTTCACTAACATGTGGATTTGAAGACGTACCTGGATTTGTGCATATTGAAACATTCTCCATAGCATTCAAAGAGGGATTTGAAGACATAGTAGGAATTTTTTGTATAATCATATTCTTCTCCAAATTGACTCCTTGCAAATTAGCTTCATCTACAACCATGGTATCCTCAATGTTTTCATCTTCAATAGTTGTTGAATTGGTTGCTCCACCATCATTCATTGATTTCATTCTCATTCTTCTTTCTCTTTTTGTCTCTTTTTCTCTATTTGCTTCAACTTCTTGAGGATTCAATGTCTTCCCTTCTCTCATTATGAGCTTTATCTCCCATAATTATAAAATTCTCAAGCACAAATGAATGTTAATAGTGAAATACTTCAAAATATTCAATCCAAATTGGAAGTTGAATACCTATTAGGACAAAATTATTCCTCTTGTGTTCCTCAAAACAAGTAGAAAACTACCACAATTCCACATTAAAAAATGTTTTCTTTATGCCTCCTTTGAAAAATTCAATCCATATTGCAAATTGAAAACCTTTTGTTCCTCCAAACAATACAAAAAATAACACAATTCCACTTCAAAAATGGTGTAGATGATGCCCGTTTGATAATCAATCAAGTTCACCACTTGTAAATACAATAGCTTATGAAAAATAATTTACTTTTACTGCTCTCAGCCATACATATGAAGTTGCAGACTTCACAGTAACTTTTTGTAGTATATTTAAATAAAAGAAACGGGATCTTGTTTATAAAACGAGATCCCGCTTATAAAAATCAGGATCCTGTTTATAAGAAGCTGGTTCCCGTTCTTCGACATTGAATGTGGGGACTGTTGGCCGAGGATCCTGTTTCCTTTACAACGGTCTAAATATTATAGAATAGGGAACGAGATCCCGATTATAAGGGATCCCGTTTATTAATAAATGAGATCCCGTTTTATAATCGGGATCCCATTTTTTAAAATTTGAATTTTTTTTTGCTTTGTGGTCGGGTTTTTGCCTAGGTTTTTGGTTTGGGAAAAGCATTGGAAGTTTGAACCTAGGCCTTCAACCTGGTTTGACCTGCAAGTTGAAGGTCCTAACAATGTCAAAGAAAAATACTGACTTTGGACATATGGCTGACGACCTTTTTTGTAGAATTTTGAAATTAAAACCTATTTTAGATGAAACAATGCAGATTCTAAATATGTAATTTTTTTGCAATTGGATTATTTTTTCTATTTTTCAATTAATTTCTAATAAAATTGGCCCATAAACTTTAAATATCGGGTTTTTAACTATTTTAATAACTTTTGATCAACATAACATTTTGACAAACGGATTGCACGAGAACAAACTTTAGAAAATTCTTTTCAATTTAAAAAAAAAATCAAAAAATGATAAGTTTAGGTCATCTTATGCATGTTGTACACGATGATTTTTCAAAGCGACAAATCTGTCTAATAAAAATTTAACAAAAAAAAATATTCAATAAAAAATTACAAAAATATCAAGAACAAGCTTCAGTGAGTCACAAAACTTTTCCCAAAAGTATTTAGAAAAATACAATAATTTAAGTCAAAATATGGATGTCGTACATATGCATGGTATGGTTAAAAAAAAAAGACTTTTTAAACAGCATTTTTTAGAAATGCCTATTAAAATTCAATTTGTTCAATCTGAGTATTGAAATAAATTACATATTTGGAAACTAGACTCCGAACACTACATTTTATGATTAGTGAATTTTTTAAAGATTTTATCTCTAAATGCTTCAAATTTTAAGGTCAAATGTGTCAAATTTTAAGGTCAAATGTGTCAAATTTTGAAAATCAGGAAAAACACTTCCACTTTTTGGCCAAAAAGTGGACTCAACTTCTTGCACACACCCCTACCTCTTGCATGTGTAACTTGTACAATCAGATTGACATGTGCAATAACATTTCTTCTATTTGTGTGAGGTTTATTAGTTTAGTTGGTTGAGATCCAAGATTCACATTATTTGTAGTTGAGAATTTGTTTATTCCTCTCTTGTTTACATTGTGTAAAGAATAAAAAATTTATATTATATTATTATCTGATTTTATTTATATCTTATGTAATATAAAATAACTTAAAAATAGTATTTACATTTATATATTTTTTTTTAATCAAAAGTTGTAGGCCACTATAATTTTATTAATATTAAATATATATTTTATAATACAAAATCCTAGTTTAGGCAGACATATTGGTGGGAAAGAACCAAGAAGAAAACCCCCAGTTATTGTCTGAGTAACTAATTTATACAATTCGACTAACTTTTACAATTCGACAATTGGATGAACATAGTCAGATTGACTGTTACAATAGACTAATATGATCCTATTTCCCACCCTATATAAACTACTAAAAAATAGAGGACTACATTTGACTGATGAATTACATAAGATCATCCCCCACTTCATGCCCAATACAAGTGTGACACCCATTACATGTATATAGCCCATTACATTAGATCAACAATGTGAAGCCCATTACATATATAAATCCCCTTGCCAAAAGAACTAAGCCCATTACATATATACAACCCCTTACCAAAAACAAAAAACTATTAGGCTAGAAAAAAATTAATTAAAAAGATAATGACTTGTTTCTTGCTCTTTTAAATCCATTGACTGAGCTTTCTTTTGTTTCCACATGCTTGTTAGAATGCTGATGATCATAAGAAGGAATAGTTTTGTTGATATTTGGAATGTAACGATAACAGTATTTCCTTTTTGCAGCTTGTGGAGTGGCTGAAAGTTGCAAATCATGAACACAAATGTGGCTTTTCAAGGAGGAAATTGCATGATACTTCCGTTTAAAGTTATCTGTCTCCTCCATTGAAAATGCAAATCTATTCTTTTTAAAAGCCTGATATAAATAAACTGATGTATCTTGCATTGTTGATAACAACATTCCTTTAAAGAGTTTTGCATACCTCGTGTCATAATATATGAGATGTCTTGGAAAAAGACCCCCAATCAAACCTTCACCCATAGTAAAATCATTAATATTATAGTGTTGTAGTAAATTAATAGTATATTATTTTTCTACAATATGATACATTTTTTTTAATTAATTAAAGCAACCTAGGGTGTTTGTACCCATATATTAAACTTTAGACAATATAAACATTACATCATTTATATGGTCGTGGCCATTTTAGACCCTATTTTGTTTTACAAAATTGAACATGCATACCCATATACAACTTTCTTGCCCACCTAACTACTATTACTAGCTCAATGTTGGAGCCCCTACTACCATCTATGCACAAAATGCCTAGATTAACCAAAAATTGGGCTACATTCATGACAGATCTTAATATTGAAACTGGTTTAACCCTACTTTACCAACCCACACTCTGCTTCTTCTTTACCAACCACTATCATTCCTACCCTTCCTTGTTGTCATCCACCTCCATGCTCGACATGCCCTCTCTACTTCTAGGACTTCCACAGCCCCCGCCCAGTTCATAGTGCCATCCTTGTTTTCCAGATTCTCCTCTCTAATGTATTTGTGGAGCCATCCCAATCCCCTTTCTGATTCTAGATTCAGGATGTGTTTCAAAAACTGAATACGCTTTCCTACTCTCATTCAAAATTTTGGAAGCTCAAAAGGGTCTTCTACAAATATGATCAGTGGGTAACTCTCTGGTTCTCGACCTCTTTTGAAAATGGTATAGTAATTATTGGGAAGCGGCACCCCTTTCTCCCCCTCCACATTGTTCAACACATCTTCCAAACCACCTAGAAACTTATTACAATTAGACACCTACACAAAGCCTCCACTATTTCCTTAGTTTCTCTAGCATTTAGAACAGATACCACAAACATCATAGATATATTTGTATTCACCCTATATCTATGGTTTGACTTCAAAAAATATTTCCCTAACACCATCTTTACTACATGGAGAATGAGGTTGTTCTTGGTTTTGAATACACACCCCGACCTCTACTCTGTTATCTCCTCTAAAAAGGACATCTGCCTGCATTGGCCTTCGAGTCTCACAGGTGTGTCCATCCTTTCTTCCAACTTCTTAGAATGCTCCAAAAAAGCTTATCATGTTAAGCTTTTATTAGTATACCCCCATCTCCCACACTTTTATCTCAAAGTTTGGGTCGCATCGTGCCCACTCATCATTAAACCATTGCCTCTGATTACCTTCAACCACCTTTTGATTCAATGTCATGTAATCCTTTGACCACCTTTTGATGATTTCCTACAATCCTTTTACCACCTTTTAATGATGAAGACTCTATCTATGGTCATCTCGTAATAATATGACTAAACTACCTCACATGACTCAGTCACCTCCTTTTCCAATTCATCGACCATGTCATTCCCCTCTATAAATATGTGATATTTTAAGTTCTTCAAAACTACTTAATGTTTGTAGTATTGGATTTAGCCATTTTCTCAAATTCTAATTTGCCATTCATCCTTGTTGAGTCACATTAATCACTATTAGGGAGTCTCCTTTTAAGTGAACTTTTTTTATTTTCTCCTTGACTGCACATTAAAGGCCTATTAATTTTTCTCTAAATTCGACTTTGTTATTGGTTTCTAGCTCCAAATATACTGATTCCTCCACCAACATTCATCCCTTATTATCTTTGATCACACAACCTACTCCACTCTCCCTTGGATCACCTCTCGTTGCTCCATTGAAGTTGACTCTCATCCATCCTTCCTCTAATGATTTCCATACCACCCCAAGCCTTGCGTTAGCAACAAGATCATCCTGTTGAGCCCCATTAACAAGGGTTTTCTACAATATGATATTATGTTAGCTTAAGTTTTCTTAATATAATATTATTTTATATTTAAACTATTTTCTATGTATATTTATATTAGTTTATATTAAAATTATAATTATTATTGTGAATAGTAAATTTTATTTATTTATAGTTTATTTAATATAAAATAATGTTAAAAATAATATTTAGATTTATATTTTATTATAAATGTATATTATTATTTAATGCAATATAATAAATTTATATTTTCTTATGCATATTATTGTTTAGGATGATTATTTTATAAATTTTATATTTACATAATTTTCATTTTTTCTTATCATTATATTATATTATTACTTATTTTTTATTTATTTTATTGAATGCATTATTATATTTATTATATACTATAGTATAGTTAAAATAAAATAAAAAAGTAATAGAAAGTTTCATATAATATTATACTCTACTACTATATTTAATAGTATATTATCTTTTTACAATATGGTATTATATTAGGTGAAGTATTTTTAATATAATACTGTATTATATTTAAATTTATTATATATTTATATTTATATTAATATATATAAAAAATATAATTATTCATGTGAATAATAAATTTTATTTATGTAATATGTATTATATAAAAAATAATAATCTAAGGCTTTAGTTGTAGAAAACTAAAATCTTTATGGTGTACCACAAACTAAAAATCATTGTTATTGCTCCTATGTTTATATGAAGTGGGTGATTCAAGAATGAGTTTTTGAATCAATGTAAATTTTGTGTCCAAAAGACTATAAATTCTTTTGGGATTCACCCTAGAATAAATCAAGCTCATAAAATAAATTATAATTCATATGCTTTGTTGTAGTATTATTTTTTTTAAATATACACCATAGAAATAACCTACTAAATTAAAAAAAAATGATTAGTCATAATATAAACAAATACAGAGTTTGAAAAAAAAAATTGTAGATAGGCATTTTGTTTGAGTTGCCTGAGGTTTAAAATTTTGCAAGAATACTTTACATTATGTAAAATTTCGGATTAAATGTAGTTTATCTTGCAATAATTTTTACGTATTGAATTGAAATGAGTTTTAGGAAAATTCAAGCCAGCAATTCACCACCAAAAAATTCATTGTCAACAATTCACCATGTGAAAATCATCGCCATGACAAATTAATCTCAAGGGAAATTCACTACCAGTAATTCATCGCTGTGAAAAATTCATTCAATATATTTTATTTTATTAATGTAGTGAAAATTATTCTTTTGCAAAAAAAATTCAAAATTTTGAAATTTTCCTGCAGTGAATTTTCTGACATTGAATTTGCCTAATGCCATTGAAATGACAGTGGATTTTTATATGTTTTTGTAAATATAGAATCATGTTGTTAGAAGAGAACTGGTTTTGATCAGTAGAAACTTCTGATACTCCAAGAATCAGAAAACATTGAATAACTGTTCTTCACAGATTAAAGGCGAAGGGGACAATAAATTTCAATTTAGATTTAGTTTTCTTGACGGATTGAAACCCAAGGAAATTGCTCATGGTTCTACATACTGAAAGATATTTGATTTTTTTTGAAGCTAAAACTAAAACTAAATTTAGTACAGAGAAGTTCTTTTTAAGCCGTCAGGGGTTCGAAACTTTTTAGAAGCACACAACAGAGCATAGCATTCGGATGTTGAATCCTTCCTTGGGTACTCCTGGTTGAATTTAAGATTGGCTAAAAAGAATTGAAGGAATTTTTTTTTATAGTAGGCGGGAATTTTCCACAGTGCATGAAGATGAACTCATTTAAAATATAAGTGTGTTTGTTTTTTCATCACTTATGAAGAATATGGGCAAGAATGATATTTGAATTTCCTTTCTTTAATTACTATGAAAATATTGTGAGTTGGGAATGCCTTTTAACATTTGTCCAATTCCAAAGGCTCAAATTTGTTGTTAAGTTGAGATTTATTGTGTGGTTTTTCTTACATGGATCTACAATGAAATGAATGTCAATGTAAATGCCTCTCAGCGTAAACATTGTGATATACTAAAGGAGCAAAAGAATTATAGTTCTTGCTTGAGAACCTATAAGGATTTCTACTCTTGTTCCACCCAAAAAAATGTGCGTGTGTTTATAAAATCTCTTGATTTATGACCAAACTTGTTGCATTTATAACATATAGTATTGTAATTCTTATTTGACGGCCCGTAATAAATTTTATTCTTGTTCCAACCAAATTTTTTTGCATGTGTCCAACAATCTATTACTTTATGACCAAAGTTATTACAAGAATAGCAATAACCATAGAAAGAATGTTGAAGCCTAGTCATTTGTGTCTGTCTTGGAGAAAGGACTTTCTGAACTTGTCCATAATATCTTTTGGAGGAATGTAGGTCTTTTATGGGACTTGATTTTCCTCATTCTTGTTGAAATATCGTTTGATGGGACTTTTAAGTGCATCAGCATAACTTTTTGGTTTTTATTTGTTTGATTTCATCTGTGTCTCAACTTTGCTATCTTTATCATCTACTTTGTTTATCACCTTAGTTTCCTCATAACCAATTCTTGTTTTATCAATGGTGATCTCTATCTTGGCATATTTTTGTCATTGATGTGAAAAGGGGGATCAGAGGTGAGATAGAACTAATCGTGTATGAAGGGTGTGTTGGAATTGATGTCTAATAAGAGCTATGGTATGATGTGAGTCTGGTTTAGGAAGGTGTGGTGCATGCATGTTGCAGAAGTTGCTCAGATTGCTGTAAAGTTGAAAACTTGTTGTCATCCTTCTACAAAGAGGTTTCCAAGAGTTTGAAGAGGAATCTAGTGTCAGATTCAATGTTGGTTTTTTGAGAGCATTCCAGAGATGTGATCTGCAGGTCATGATGACAAGTGGTGCACTCAAAATGGAATTACATGTGCTCTCAGGTGATGTTAGGGTTTATCAATTAAACCCTAAGTTTTTTGCAGTGATGGTGCCTAAACAAATATTCTAATTTTTCGTTGACTATCAATAGTAGGTAACCAGTCACATAAGTTATCACTTATGTTTTTGAAGTCGTAAGGTTGACCAACCCCTCTTCCTAGTGCTTAAAGGTTATACAACTCCAGCGGCTCGAGGAGACAATGCCTTATCAAAGTGAGTAGTTCATTGGAGTCCCTTCAAAGTAGCATTAAATGACATCATAGTGACAATGTGTTCTTAGAGAGACAGTTCCTTGAGTCTCTTCGACATGGCGATGATAGCCAATCAATGGTGGAGATCAAATGAAGGGAAATCCAATGGCTATCGCTATGATTCTTTGTATCGTAGAAAGTTCTTTGAAGCCAACTCATAGTTCAATGATGAGCAATGGAGATGTATCAACGACTGCGATCAAGTTGATCGGTTGGTCCTTGCCAACCCGTTATGTTTTGGGTGGGTCTCGGCTATGCCTTGTGGGGAAGTGAGGAACGGTGATGATCAAACAGGGTTTTGATCATACGATGGAAGAAATGGATGGTGGGTCCAACTAACACACAATGAAATTTCACTCGATTTCTTCACATTGATGTTGTGAAGTGAAGCATTTGGAGATTTATGTGATGAGTGATGGAAATGGTTTATGACATCATCATGTACAGGTGGTTGAATATCATTGCATCATTAGGTGTTAATGCATCACACTAGCACATTATTTAGATTCAAAGTTTTAAGCAATGAGTGAGGGATGTTGAACGATAGTGGAGAATGATGTCAAATGTGGACACATAGCATTAGCCTGCCACACCACATAGATTTTGTGGGCCTACTATTAGAGCTAGCAGGATAGTAGGGGATAGTGCAAATTAAACGACAATTGATCCAATGGTGATCATTTATGGAGAAACAAAGAAATATGTTGAACATTGGAGCACAATGTGTGATCGATGGTGCAAGTTCAACGGTATGCGATAAGACAATGATCATTGTGTCTCTTCACATCATAAAAATTGATGAGGATGCCCTGAGTGATACAACGATACGCGATGACTGAGGTCCCAAAATTAATGTGGTCAATGATGGAGATTTAAAGACCATTTATCTAACGATCAAGTTTTAAAGGTGTGAACAATGAATGAAGGATGTTGGTTCATGGTGCAAAGATAGGTGATCGACAACTCAGATTTGAACATGAAGATGTCAAATGAATAAGTCTGTGTAAATAGGGTTTCACTTGTAAACTAACATAGAGGTGAAAATTAAATGTCCTACCTACATCAATGACAAATGTAATGAGGATTTGAGGCACAGAGTGGTGGCACAAATTGCTACAAATCTTGGGATCATTGAGATCAAATTGAATAAATAGAAGGATGCATTAAATGCATATCCAATCCTAGGGTTCGACAGAGAGAGAATGGATGAAAATTCTCTGCATCAAAATTTAATGTTGTGCGGCTCAATGCAGGAGTATGACAGTGAAGAAGATATCCTCAAACCCTAATAGAAGATCTAATTATGGTGGAGAATCCCAAGGAAATTATCATTAGTTAAGAACTACACAAAATAGATGAGGAGAAGGATGTATGTGTAGTGTAATGGTGTAAGAAGAAGAAAGGGATACTATGTATAGTGTAGATGTAATTCTAAGATCCTGAGGCAGACAAAGAATGCACTAAAAGAAGAGGAGAAGAGAAAAGCAGTATAAAGGAGTGTAGTGCCGAGAAGAGAGTGTTGCAAAGAAAACAATAGAGGATTGAGAAGTTACAGATAGGTTGCATCATAGAATTGTAATCAATTTGATATATCTCTAATTGTAAATCTAATTGGTGGGTGCCATCAAATATCTGGGTAGGTGCTTAGATTAGGGAGTGGGTTCTTCCTAGGAGTAGGCGCTCCTAAAACTAGGGAATTGGTGTTTCCTTAGGGCTGGTGCCCTTGAAAATTGTAGCTGAATATTGGATTGTGAGGTTGGATTAGGACAATAGATCCTAGCAACATTTCTCACCATGGTTTTTCCCATATTAGGTTTTCCATGTATATCTAGTGTTATGTGTTGATCTTTTATGTGCTTGTGGTTGTCATATCTTTTTATGTTTTAATCTGCACATTTAGATTTAAGGGTTGTGTCTTTACTAAGGTTAAGAAGGATAAAATTTTAATATCTATAGATTCACCCCCTCTCAGTAGATTGTTGTGTTCCAACACTCTGCCCATTTAAAATATCATCTAGAATTTTAGTGCTCTTTTCAAATTTAAATTTTTTGTTTAGTTTGACGATAATTTTCTCCAATTCTTTCCTTAGGGAGACAATCTTTGATTCAAGTTTCTCACGATATTATTCTCTTTTCTTTAGTTGAGTTCTTACAACATATTCTATCCTTCTTACTTCTAGTTGGATTTTTAGATTAGTGATGGTTTGTTCCTTCTATTCATAATTTTCTAATATCTTCTTTTTAGACTCATTCTTCTTGAAAAATATTTTTTTCTTTTGGTTCTTCTTTCCAAGTATTTCTATTTCTCCTATGGCATAAATGAGTTCCTCCTCTAGATCTACTATACTATAACCTTTAGTGTTTTCTTCCTCATCCATCTATATATTATCCTCCTCTTTGCCAACATTTTTGATATTTTCCAATCTACCTTAAAAAGGGTCTCTTCTCTACAACTCTCTATGTCACTTTCATAAGATGAACCAACATCCCTCTAAGAATATAATCTTTTCTTAAAATTATCCTTTTTCTCCTTTTTGTTGTTTTTCTAATACCAAACATTTTTTCTCTCTTTCTTTGTGTAATGATTTTTTTCTTCCTCACTATCACTATTCTTTGGATAAGGTCACTTATTTGCAAAATGACCTATCTTACAACAATTAAAACACTTAAGGGGAAATTTACCTTTGTACTTTTTAGAGCCCTTCTTTAGCTTTCTTACAAAATTGGATTCTTCATCATCAAATTCATCATATGATCTTTTGCTAAGTTCAAATTCTTTATTTTTTTGTTTCTTTGCAACTTTTAAGGAAACTTCCCTTTTTTATGCCTTCTCATATTTTGTCATCATCTCATAAGTAGTGAGGATTTCATTCAATTCATCCATTGCTAATGGTTCTAGATCCTTCATTTCTTCAATAGAAAAAACTTGAGCATCAAATCTAAGAGGTAATGATCTTAAATTTTTTGCACAATGATTAACTATTTAATTTCTTCTCCAAGTCCCCTGATTATGTTAACAATCGCATCCACTTGAAGGAAAAAGGTGGAAAAATCTTCTTCTCCTCAAGCATTTTGAGATTATCAAGCTGCCCTCTATGATTTTGAAGTTTAGCTCTTTTGACCTTATCATCTCCTTCATATGTACTCTTCAATTTTTCCACATGTCTTTGATCGATTTTCAATGCATAACCTTCATGAATTCTAATTCCAATAATCCACATAGAATTACATACTTCACCTTTGCATTATCTTCATTGACACTCTTTCCTTCCTGATCTATTGGAGGAGTTGCAAGAGATTTATAACCATTCACCACAAATTGCCAAATAGCATATCCTAGAGCATTCAAATAGGTCTCCATCCCTATGCTCCAAAAATCATAGTTTGTTCCATAGAAAAATGGTGCTTTCTTTGATGAGAAACCATATCCTTCTTTTCTTTCCATGTGTTCTTATATATGATCTTTCTTCAAAAGGTTAAGCTACATTCAAAGAAACCTACTCTAATACCAATTGAGCAACTCACACTTATATTGAGAGGGGGGTGAATCAATATAATATAATCTTTTCCCAATTTAAAAATTAATCAACCATAACAATATGAACCATGCAATATTTAACAATTAGGAACACACTAAGAACACAAAATTTACATGGAAACCCTTATGAGAGAAAACCATGGAAAAATATTGATTTTATATAAATCTCTTACAATATTTGTAGGCACCAACCTATAGGAGACACTAGTCCTCTCTTATACAATTTATGAGCACCAACCCATTGGAGACAGCAATCCCCTTTTGTAGAATTTGTAGGCACCATCCCACTAAAGACACCAATCCCTACAATTGAGCACCGACTCAGTAAGAGACACCAATCTATTCACTATGAGGCACCGACCTCATTTTCTATGAGGCAACAACCTTTCCAATTCGAGGCACCTATTGGAAGAATGAAGAAGAATGGCCTACTATACAGTTTTGTGTTGTCATTGATGTCACCATGTTATATGGGTTGTGACTGCAAGACTATGTCATTGTTTGATCTGGTATACAATTTACATCCTCTGTTATTTTGTTCCACAATCCTCCATGGTTGATAGTTGTTGCTTGTAGTTTTGGCAATTAGTTTATGGATATTGAGAGCATGTATTTTTAGAATATCTCATGCTATGGTGCTCATATGGTGTATCAACATTATTCTATTGATTGCATTTTTCTATTAATCCCATCTCTAGTTGACCTCATGGATAATTGGTGGTATGGTGAATTAATTTTGTTTTGTGGATATATGTGTGACTTATCTTAGGTCCATGCCGACATGATGTAGCGTGTTGAACATTTTGAATTGTCATTGGAATATTTTGTGAATGCTTAAAGCCACCCTAATTGATGCTTGTAAATAGGTCTGATATATATATTAGACAAATTTGAAGATTGAAGCATGGAAGAGTGAAGTGAGCAAGGAATGGAATTGATGTGAATATGAAGAAGTGAAAAAATGTTGAAGTGTGTTAAGTCAGTCTATTGAGCATCACTAGAACTGTATCAACACTTGTTAGGTGCACTCTCATAAGTTCATTTTGGTTGTGAAGCCAATTTTGTTTTATAATCTTTTGTGTAGGTAGTGAGCCTCCTTGTGTAAGCAGTGAGCCTTTGTATCTAGACAGTGAGTCCTATTCTAGGAGTGAGCCCTTTGGTAGTGAGCCTTATATATTTGGTTTTGCAATTACTTTATATTGTTATTTAATCCTCACTATAGTTTTTCCCTTATTAGGTTTTCCACATAAAATCTGGTGTTCTTTGTGTTGATTTTGCTTTCTATTATTTGCATTTTATGCTCATAATCAATAATAGAATAGTGTGGTTCTAAAGTTGATAAGTGTTTAAAGTTTTTTTTTGAATTTGGTGACAACTGATTCACCCCCCACTCTGAGTTGTCCTGCACCTTTTAACAATTGGTATCAGAGCTTGGTTCCTCTGAAGAAGCCTAACAGCTTGAGGAAGATCCCGAAGATGAAACAAATGAATGATAACAAAGAGCTTTGGGCTACACTTGAAGATCTTGACAAAGTCAAAAGTGAAAAAAAATATTTGAAAGAAAACCTTGATGAAGCAAATGAAGGTGTTCAGAAGCTAAAAGAGCAATTGAAGAACTTCAAAGAAATACATAGGGAAGTAAGTGAGTAGAGTTGAAGGAGGCCAATGAAGAGATTACTAGTTTGAAGGTGCAAGTAGAGGAAAAGAAAAGAATTGAAGATTGTCTAAATAAAATGGTGCAAAGCAAGTCTGATGAATGTACTAAGCTTGAACAAGAAATGATAAATATGAAAGTAGATCTGGAGAAAGAAAAAATCTGTGAAATTTTTTTCAATTCTAGCTCTGACAAGCTTGATGAGTTGATTGTAGGATAAGAACCAAGTAAAGACAAAGGTGGCTTGGGAAATGAAACAGGTGAATGCTCAAAAGAAAATCAAAAGAGTCAAGACAAAGGTGAGAAAAAAATAAATTTAAGAAAACTTTCTAGATGACCGCCTATGAGACAGCCTAATGCTCAAAGGTATCCCTCTTTCAATGGTGTATGCTTTTCATGTAACAAATTTGGTCATAGGAAAATTGAGTGCAAAATTAAAATCAATCAATTTTTTGGAAAAAAAATTTCATGCAATAAATTTGGACATAAAGCCATTGAATGTAGATCTCAGGTGAGAATGATTAGTCAAGTGATGATGAATAGGTTTAATGGAGGAAAAATGAATCAATCCTTTAATGGCTACTGCTATACTTGTAACAAATTTGGACACAAAGAAAATCAATGTAGATCAAGGGTTACTGGAGGTTAGAAAAATCAAAAAAATGAAATGTTGTCTGCTATAACTACAACAAACTTGGACATATCTCCAAAGTTTGTAGAAGTAAGAAGGGAAAGCAGTCTGCTCCAGTAGAGAAGAACGAGCCAGTGAAGAAGATTGAAAAAGATGAAGTGAAGCAAGAGATGAATAAGATATGGAGAAAGAAAGAAGAAGAGCTAGAGACATCATATGTGTCTATGCCCTCATCCGGTACAGACAATTCCTTCGAGAATTAGACCTAGCAAGGTCTTAGGGGGAGCTTTAACATAAAATTGCTTGAACCCCCTTGATGTTTGGCATGTCAGTCTTTGGCACAAGGATATATTGTAAAGAATGAGTAAACAAAGGTTATGGAAAAGAAACCGAAAGAAAAGTTGCATGCATGTTCTTTTGCAGATCGATTTAGGGTTTACAGTGTAGAGAAACAAGGGTTTTATCAATTTTTTGAAGTTTGTTGAATTTAATGCGAATTAGGGCAAGATGATGGTGTATAAAGTAAAAATTCATAAGTTTTCTCTGATCACTTGTGCACTTGAAGAGTTTGAAAATGACTTGGAGCAATCTTGAAGCAATCTCGAAGCGATTTTGAGGAAATTTGAAGGAAGTATTACAGATAATTAGGAGTTATTTCTTAGTTTAGAAAGGGGAAGAAGGGGAAAGGAATAACTTTTGATTGAACAATAAAAAATTCAAGAAAGATAAGCATGGCAATGGACAAAGGATTGAGTGGCAATATTCCACTGAAGTTGAAGGGTGTTGAATTGAAAGAATTCAATTATAGGAAGATGAAGGAAATGGAACTAGTGCTGAAGACAAATGAATTGGAGAGCATAAAAACCCTAGGTATGGATTTATGGGGAGAATTTCCCTGGTTTGTAGATAAAGATTTTATCTTGTTCTTGTTAAGTCAATTCAAGAATGGAAACATTATGTTGGAAAAACCCTATCTGATCACGAAGGAAGCAATCAAAGAGATTACTAGTTTATGCACTGTTGGGGACCTCCTTGGGAAGAAAACCATGAAATACAGAGATGTGGAGGAACTTACTAGTATTGAAAAAGACCCTCGAGCTCTATTGATAAATACTATTGTTGATTCTGCTATAAGGTATGTTGCATAGGGCATCTCTTATAAAATCTATTTCAGAAATCATGAAGGCTCAACTTTAGATATTGATGTATATCTTGCACACATGATAGTTAAGGAAAATTAGCAGTTTGATTTTGTGCATGTGTCGAATGTGGAGAGGATTCTAACGTCAACACAAACCTTAATGAGATGGTTTACATTCAAATTTTGAAGCAAGTAAAACTACTCTATTCGTAATACAATCAAACCTTTCAAATATGTATCATTGTCTTCTATTTCTAGGGATTTATTAAACCATTTGACCCTTAGATTTCTATGGGCAAAAAGGTTGTTAAAATGACAACCTATAAAACGAGATTTGATGCTTAATATGTAAGCTAAGATGACTTCTATGTGCAAATGTGTATGGGAAGGATTAGTGGCATGCTTCTAAATGAAACAAAATGATGAAAAGGATGATGAATACAATGATAAACAAAAGATGATGTTGATGATAGATGAACAAGTGGAGATGAGTGAGATGATATGGAACTATAGTAAACTATCAATGATTATGTATATGCTCAAATGTAAACATAAAACAAACTAATGTAAAATGTAACTATGAAGCAATTAATTAATCTAAAATGAGAATGCAAAGTAACACATGATATGAAAACTAAGTATAAGACTCCATGAAAGCTCCAAGCTCCTATGAAAAACCTACATGGTAACAATACTCAAAGTGTGGATGAAAAATGGCATTATGACACTATTCCAATATGTTTCTCAAAATAGCATTATAACATTACTCAAAAGGTGGATGATAAATGCTAAGGAAAGAGGTTGTATTTATAGGGTTTCTCAAGTATTTTGTGAGGTGGCACCCATCAACAGTCTAGATTCGAAGGAGAAATGATAGATAGTGAAGATGAAAGGAATCGGGATGTTGTCCCCTTGACCAAGGAAAACATGCCATGTGTGTGGAGAGAATCCCTTGACCAATTGGATGCATGCCAAATGTATGGGATTCCCAAGTGTGTGAAACAAAGACCCATCTGCTCCAAATTTGTTGGAAGTGTGAGGGAATAAAGTCATGTGCATTTTCTCATTGGTGGAAGTGTGTGAGGATAATTCTAATTAATAATAAGGCTTATTTATTTTCATGTGACCTCTATGAGGTGGCACACAAAAATTTGTTGAAATGTGCTCTAATTCTTAATCAAGATTAAGGAAGGTTAATTCACTAAACACGTTTATGGTATTTTGTTTATTTAATTATTTAGAAGAATGTGAATTAGAAGAATTAAAAGGAAAGTGAACAATATAAATAAAGTAAGACCTTATTTATATGTAGTTGAAGCATTAATCAAATAGGTTGTATTTAATTAATTGAATATGATGACCATTTTTCAGGTGTATACATTTTGCTCCTCTTTGAAGTGATGTGTTTACACATTACTTCAAAGAAGATTTAGATGTTGATGCTCAGATGATGTGAGATTTTGATGCCCCAGATGATGCAAGATTTCAATGCCCCAGACGATGCAAGATTTTGATGCCCTAGATGATGCAATATTTTGATGCCCCAGACTTTGAATTTTAGGTATTGATGGATATTATGCCCCCTCGAGAGATAAATCGGTGAATATAAGGATGTGAAAATGAAGTGTTGAATGACGTGATAAGTGTTTTGATGATGCAATGATGATCCAATGTCGATTCAATGAAGGTTTGATGTCAGCGATGATTTATCTCTCGAAAGTGAGTTGCAAGCTCTTTCTTTGAATAGTGTTGATTAATTACCCCTCCTTTTTCGTAAAAATGGGAAATAATCTCCACCATAATTTCCTCCATTTTACCCCTAAAAGGTGAAAATGGTAAAAATGGGATTCATTTTTACATTTTGAGTTTGGAGAAATTGAATATTGGAGAGCTTAAAGGAAGATGGTGATCCCATACCACAAACATCGTTTCGAGCGTCTTCGCCAACCTGATCAACCTACTACCTCTGGACCTATAGTACACTTTATGAGAAACCTCTGTGTTAGTCATTTTCTTGCCATTTAGAATCATTGTGAATGTCATAGAGAGATCTTGTAGCTTATGGGATGTCATTTATGCACTTTCGGTTGATGTTTTTGTCATTTTTTAGTGTTTTTGAGCATGTTTAAGAGTTTTGGCACCTTTGGGGTCCCAAATGGCACCTCTTGTAAGCTTGAAATTCAAATTTTCATGTGTTTTAAGAGTTTTGGCGCCTTTGGGGTCCCAAATGGCACCTCTTGTAAGGGTGAAAATGCATTTTTTTGGGTGTTTTTAGAGTTTTGGTGCCTTTGGGGTCCCAAGTGGCACCTCTTGCAAGCTTGGAATTCAAGTTTTTGACCTCCAACACTGTTTTGGTTCCTTTGATGTCAAAATTGGAACCTCTTGCAAGCTTGAAAATGGAGGTTTTTGGAGTTAAACTTTGTTTTGGTGCCTTTGGGGTCCCAAGTGGTGCCTCTTGCAAGCTTGGAAAACATGTTTTCGAGATACAAACTCTGTTTTGGTGCCTTTGGGGTCCCAGATGGCACATCTTGTTGCCTTGGAAAGTTTCCATTATTGTTGATTTGAGGTGCTTTAGCTTGTTGTTTAACCTGTTTTGTAGGGTGTGATTGCGGAAAGCCCCCAAGGTGATGTTCACAAGATGTCCTTGAAGCCTAGGAGTCATCAGTTTGTCATGTTTTGGATTGATTTCAGTCAGATTGTGGTATGTGCAGTGTTTGATTGATGTTTTGTGTGATGATTTGATCTCATGATAGGTGAGAATCAAATGATAAGCTAGTGTTGTATTGTCCTCATGATAGGCGAGGAACAATAATAGGATTGATAGCATATCATCCTCATGATAAGCAAGGAATGATGGTAGGATTGATAGCATATCGTCCTCATGATAGGTGAGGAACAATGGTTTGATTGATAACATATTGTCCTCATGATAGGTGAGGAACAATGGTAGGATTGATAGCAAATCATCCTCATGATAAGTGAGGAACGGTGGATTGATTGATAGCATATCATCCTCATGATAGGCAAGGAATGATGGTAGGATTGATAGAAAATTGTCCTCATGATAGGTGAGGAATGATGTATTGATTGATAGTAGATCATCTGCATGATAGGTGAGGAATGATGGGTTGATTGATAGAAGGTTGTCCTCATGATAGGAAAGGAACAATGGGTTGATTGATAGCAGGTCATCCTTATGATAGGTGAGGAACGATGGGTTGATTGAATGAGATGTTGATTGTTCTGATTGATTTGATTTGAGTGACTGCACATTAGCTTGATTGAACATGCCATTGATTGACTGATTTGTGTTCATTAGTAGGGAGATGGAGATGTACTCCAGTCTCGGGAGCGATTCCTAAAGACCTGAAACATGGTCCGTTGGTTGTCGCCAGTCAACTTAGAGATTACCTCCCATTGTGGGTTGACTTCCTTGTTAGACATACCACAATATAGAATCAACAGAGGTTTATTGATAGCTTTGGCAAAGAGATGGCACAGTGATCATAATACGTTTCACTTACCAACTGGAGAGATGACCATGACTCCTGAGGATGTCTATTGTATTCTAGGATCCCAGTGATGGGAGAGATAGTAGTGTATGATAAGATAGAGCAGGGTGGGATAGTTGTATTGCATATATTATGTCGAGATGATCAGGTTATGGGTCGATGGATCCCTTACCGTGTGTGCTTTCAAGATTTATTAGTGGATTTCTTTGTCTTGATCATAGGTCAAAGGGATTTTCAGCAAGTTGGGGTCATGTTCTATCGTTGTGACACTTGATGGTATGAGGTATGCTTGGGGCTCATGTATGTTAGCCCACTTATATCAAGATTTGCATGAGGTTGTCTATTATGGGGTGATGAGTCTATCATGTGGTGTCACATTACAATAGACCTGGGCATGGGAGCATATAGTCGTTACTCAACCCATGGGAGAGAGACATCGACCACTAGGGAGACCCTATGTTTTCAGTTATAGTGGGCTACATGTCCAACATAAGCTTGGAAAGGTTGCCTATTGGAGGTGTGTGCTAGATGATTTGGAGACTATCACATGGCAATCGTACTTAGATTGTGAGCAGTGGCCAGAGGATTAGCTGGAGATGCCATATATGTTATTATCCTACTATTTGATTGGGCAGACACATGCTATTCTTGAGCGATACCTGTATCTACGAGTATGTCGACAGTTTGGATGGGTTCAGGGGATGCCCCTGGGAGTTTCCCATTATGCACAATGGCGGTAAGATGTTTTAGAGTGGGGCCTCTATGTATCATATGAGGTAGCCTGTATAGAGTATTATACCTTGACCCCTGGTTTATGGGATTATGTTCCATATATTACAGATGTTGGGATGATCGAGGATTATTCAGAGTTCTTTCACATGCATCCCTTTCCTAGATTTACTCATCAAAAGGACCTGGTACCACCAGTTGATGGAGAGGGAGGAGATGATGAGGGTGGTGATGATGGTGGTACAGAAGGTGGTTTCAGAGGTGATGATGGTGGTGTAGATGATAGTCATCCATTGGATTTTGTAGTTTTGAGGCACAAGAGGAGTGTTACTGTAGCTCAAGTGGTGCTTCCTAGGATTCGGATTGGGATACCCTCACATCAACAGTCAACACAGATAGTAGCTTTATAAGTAGAGATTCAGTCATTTCAGAGCGAGATAGTACAGGCTCGAGCATAGATTGTGTACCTTCAGGATGAGTTAGGGGAGCATCGGGTGCAGATTGATATTTTGAGGACTGATAGAGGGATAGATAGGCAGTAGATACAATAGTTGTAGGCATAGATGATCATACTTACTTCCAAGAGGGATGCCTTTAGACATAGGAAAGAGTAGGTTGAGGCCATTATCAAGAAGATACCATAGATGACACCATTTGCAGGTACAATAAACTTCTTCAGAGAGATCTAACACATTTCTCAAGAGTTGTAGTTTTGCAAAGGTAAATATCATGAGTTGGTTCCTCCTGAGTGATGAGAGAGTTTCATACAGTCTCGTTCTAGCATATCTTGTTCTCAGACTATGAGCATGGGTGTCACACAACCATTTCCTGGAGATAGGAGAGATCCAAGTGTAGGTCCATCAGGTAGAGGAGGTACTAGTTCCATGAGAGCAGCGACATCTAGTGGGAGCTTGACATAGCATTTTATGATGTTCCTTGGACATTGTGTATACACCTTTTGTGAGATTAAGGATGTGTTTCCCATGATACAGTTCCCTTTTGGATTTTGATGGCATTGATGGCATATTTTAGACCAAGATGACCTGAGTACTACTTCTAGGATGTTTTAAAATTGCAAGTTAGCACAAGCATCTAAGTATAATTAAACCAAGATGACCCGAGCATTGCTTGCATAAATAGACAAGAGTTAATATTTTTCCTATGTAAATTTGGAATGTCATTAGTGATACTTTGTAGCACACATCTCACAACAACTTGCATATTAATAATGATAAACTCACAAACAATAGACAAATAAAAATCATACTCCTTCCTTGCTCCTCTAGTTCGATACAATTTGAACTTTTGTGTTTAACATGATAAACCCTTGATTTAGAAAGATCAACATTCATTTGAAGTTTGTGTTTGTAAGGTTAGTTCAATGACTATTTTCCTGTTGGTTCAAGCTCAAAGTTTATTTTCCCCTAGCGAGTGCAGGATTTTTCCCCCAATTCAGGGTGAGACACAACCATTATGACCAATACCTAACCTAAATACCTATCCTAGGGGCCTCAGGGGCTCATCAATAGATTAGCCTTGCCTATGTTATACACACAGAGACCACGTAGTTCAACTGACAACACAACCAAGATTTACAAGATGAAAATATGAACATAGAAAACACCTAGAAGACTAACCTAAAATGTCTCGGGGGATGATCAAAGATCACCCTTTCCTACGTTCAAAGCTCAGAGACGACGTAGTTCGAATAAAGACTATATTTTTGACTTTTTGACTTTTTGACCTGTTTTGGGATTTTGACATGTTTTGAATTTTTTGGATTTTGATCTATTTTGAATGTTTTTGGATTTTGATCTATTTTGAATGTTTTTGGGTTTTGATTTGTTTTGAATGTTTTTGGGATTTTTGATCTATTTTGAATGTTTTTAGGATTTTCAATTTTCTAACCCTGAGAATGTACAAGAATCGAATCCAATACAGGACATGCCTCAAGTGTGATATGATAGGAAAAACTAATTTTTAGAATGGGTTGGGTAATACTAGGGGATACCATGATACAAAAACTGGATCAAGCTATGATGGAAGCATGACAAATGCAAAGATGGAAACATGATGGATGAATGCTGCAAAGCAAGTCACATAGCCCAAGATAGATGGAGAGTGCTTATTTTATGCAAGGCACCTATTTTCCAGGTTTTCACCAAGGTACTTGTCCAAAGCACCACCGAAGTGGTTTTCACTAGAGGACGATCTTTTTTTCTTTACTATTTTTCAATCCTTTTTTTAATTTTAATTTTATTTTTGCTTCTTTTTTTTTGTATTTTCTCAAGACCTTTACCAATGCACTAGATGAGCTAGGTGTAAAACCTTTTGAGATGCAAGTTTTTGAGGGGTTCATCAAATAGATCTCCTTCTGGTGTGGATAACTGATATGCTCCTGACCCAAAGACTAATACTATAACAAAGGGACCCAACTAGTTAGGTTCAAATTTCCCCTTCTTATCTTGATCTTGTTGATTACGGGGATTTTCTTTTAAGACTAAGTCACCCACCTAAAATGTTCTAGGCATTACTCTGTGGTTGTAGCTCCTAGATATCCTTTGTTGATAAGCTTTTAGGTGATCAATTGCATGCTATCAATGTTCATCCAATAGTTCTTATTCTTGTAGCCTAAATACTATGTAATCCTCATTTGAAATCATCCCTTTAAGTGACACACGTAGGGATGGTATCTCAACCTCAATAGGTAGAATAGATTTTGACCCATAGACAAGAGAATAGGGTGTTGCTCCTGTCAAGGTTCGGATACTAGTTTTGTAAGCCCACAATTCCTGGTTTAGTTGAACATGCCAATCACGTCCAGCTTCATTGATGGTTTTCTTCAAAATCTTCAAGATAGTCTTGTTTGAGGCCTCTGCTTGGCTGTTACCTTGGGGATAGTAAGGTGTAGAAATTGATGTTGGATATGGAATCTTTCACAAAGCTCTTGAACATCTTGATTCTTAAAGGGTTGACCATTATCCGTAATGATAGATTGAGGAACACCATACCGACATATGAGATAATTCAGGATAAATGATGAGATTTGTTTCCCGGTGATGGTGATTAGAGGAACAACTTCAATCCACTTGGTGAAGTATTTTGTGGCTGTGATTATAAAGTTATGTCCATTGGAGGAAGAGGGGTGAATCTTACCTACAAGGTCCAATCCCCACTAGAAAAAAGGCCATGTAGCTGTGAAGCAATGCAACTCTTGTGCAGGTGCATGTATCAAGTTTCTATGAATTTGACATTTGGAACACCTTTTGACATATTGAAATGACTCTTTCTCCATGTTCGGATAGTAATACCCCAGTCGTAATAATTTCTTAGCTAAGGTTAAGCCACTTGAATGTGTGCCACAGATACCTTCATGAACTTCTTGTAAAGCAATTTTAGCTTCGTTACATTCTAGACATCAAAGAAGAGTATCACCCAAACCTCGTCTATAAAGCACATCAACTATTAGGGTGTGGCGAGCCACTTGTTGAATGAAGTTTCATTTTTGGTTTCGAGATAAGTTAATTGGAAGGGTATTGTCTTGTAGGTAGGTATGGATTTCTCCATAGAGGGAAATTTGAGGGTTGACAATATGGCATATCACTTGGGATTTTGGATCTTCATAGGTTGGGTTGGACACTTTTTCTACCATGAATTCATAATGTCTTCATTGTTTAGGTATCTGCAGGGTGATCCCATAATAGTGGTTTACAATTTTTGGCCAAACTGGACACTGAAATTATTATTTTTAACTAAATATTCACATTCGGGCACCTATAGTGGCTAAACTGTGAGGAATTTGAAGATGGTGCAAACTAGAGTCTCATCAAATTTTGTCCGTAGATTCTAAAAATATTTTTTTCAAAATTTTTGGAATCAAATTTCACTTCTTTTTCCATCTCCCACTTAAAATTGATTTTTCAAAACAACATTTTAAAAAAGTGATGCACACCATATAACACAACCTTTTCCATGAAGGATAAAATTCTAATTTTTCAAATTTAGATTTGTAACTTTGATATCTAGCTTCCACTTGGTTAAATAGTTTTTTATTGAATATTTTTCCTTAATCAAGTTTCAAAGTCAAACTAATTACAATTCGCAAGCTATGACGTATAATGCATACCTTTTTTGTATATGTCAAAATTTTATTTTATTTTTGTTGGATCAAGGACTTCAATATTTGGTGCACTCATATTTTCAATTTTTTTGATAATCTTCTATTTTTCCACATGTGAAGAACAAAGAAATTCATTTTCATGAAAAACCTATGTTTAATAAAACTTTAAAAATACATAACAAAACCAAAATATATTAAAATTATATTCATTGGATAGCTTGTTCGAGGAATACCATAATCATTTGAAATAAGTTTTAAATGAATTCATTTGATCCCCAAAAGTAAATCAAAAGTGATTTTTTATCAACATTTTGATAGGTGTAAAGGAGATGCATTTATAGGTATGGTTTAAAACTAGCGAGGTTCAATCCAAGGGGTTTTGATCTAAGGTGATTTGATCAAACCCTCTTCAATTGGAATCCTTAAAATGGAAATTTTTAAGGCTTAAATCATTATATTTTCTAAAAATATGTGATTTCAGCTAAAATTCGTTCCTCTCTGGAATTGTAAACCACTATTATGACATCACTTTGCAAGAGAGAAGCAATGGTGGCCATTGCATCTGCAACTTTGTTTTCTATTTTGGGAACCTATGCAAACTTGATCTCAACAAAGTACTTTTTGAAATCATCCACCATCCTCTTGTAAGGCAACAACTTGTCATCCCTTTTTTGATAATCATCATTGACTTGGTTGATGACCAATTGTGAGTCACCATAGAATAGCAATTCCGTGATTTTCCATTCAACAACTATCTTGATTCCAACGATCAATGCTTCATATTCAACTATGTTGTTGGTGCAGGGGAACATTAATCTCTAGGATTTTGGAATTGCATATCCTTGTGGTGAGACAAACAAGATTCTTGTGCCTGATCCACGTTGTGTATAAGAGCCATCAAAGTATAACATCCACTGTTGTGTAGATATGGTTAGGACATCATTATCAAGGAATTCAATGTTCATTGGATTTTTATCTAACAATGGTGCTTCAACTAGTTGATTTGCTATGGCTTGACCTTTAATTGCTTTCCTATCCACATACTGGATGTCAAACTCACTCAATATCATGACCCACTTGGATAACCTCCCTGTTAAAGCAACTTTCCTGAGTAAGTACTTTAATGGATCAATTTTGGTCATGAGTTTGATGGTGTGAGTTAGCATGTAGTTCCTTAATTGTTGTGTAGCAAATACAACCGCTAAGCAAGCTTTCTCAATAAAGGTGTAATTGATCTCATAACCATTTAGGGTCCTGCTGATATAATAGATGGCTCTTTATTTTCCTATAGAATCTTCTTGTGCTAATAAAGCTCCCAAAGATATCTCAGTTGTTGCAATGTATAGTAATAATGGTTTTCCCTTGACTAGTGGTATCAAAATAGGCAGTGTCATCAGGTACTATTTTAGTTGACTAAAGGTAGGTTCACATTTGTCATCCCACTTGAAAGATACATTCTTGTGTAATAAAGTGATTGAAAGGATGAGTTTTATTACCTAGTTGAGCAATAAATCTCCTGATGGAATGGAACCTTCCTTGAAATGATTTGAGTTGGCTGATGTTTTTAGGAGGAGGCATTTCCATGATGGCTTTGACCTTTGCAGGATCCACCTCAATACCTTTAATTGAGACAATGTATCCCAAAAGTTTAGCTAATGTTACACTGAACACACATTTCTTGGGATTTAACCTCACCTTGAATTTCTCCAATCTTGTGAGGATTTTGTCTAGAATCTCTAAGTGTCCTTCCCTAGTGTAGGATTTTTCCAATAGATCATCTACATAGTCTTCCATAAAAGTATGCATCATGTCATGGAAGATGGTAGTCATAGCTCTCTGATATGTAGCTCCAACATTTTTCAACCCGAAAGGCATCACATTCCAACAAAAAGTTCCCCAAGGACATGTGAAGGCCATTTTATCTTGATCTTCAAGTGCTATCTTTATTTGGTTGTATCCTGAAAAGCCATCCATAAGTGATAACATTACGTTCCCAACAATCAAGTCTACAATCAAATCAATGTTTGGTAGAGGAAAATCATCTTTTGGACAGGCTTTGTTAAGATCTTTGAAGTCTGTGCATATCTTGATGCTCTTATCTAGTTTGGATACCGGAACAATGTTTGATATCCACTCGGCATAGTCAATAGATCTTATAAATCTTGCATCTAATAGCTTTTTCAACCCAACTTTCACTAGAAGGGTGATATGGGGATGCATCTTTCTTAGTTTTTGATTTACTGGTTTTGTGCCAAGTGGTAATGACAAATGATGCATAATGAGTTATGGATCTACACCTGGAATTTCAATGTATGACCAAGCAAAGTTGATTTTCCTCTCCTCAAAAAATTTGGTGAAACAATATTTCTCCTCTTCTGTCATGGATTCCGCTAAACACAGGGTCTCTACTATCTCGACTATACCAATATTGATAGATTGTGTAGGTTCTATTAGTACTGGAGATCTCTCTTGATAGTGTTATGGGAGAGTTTCAAACCTTCCATCTCTTGGTGACTTAGATATGTTTTCACCTTGAGATATGCTCTTTTTTTTTACTTTTTCCTGATTTAATAATGGCACCAAGTGGTTTTCACTATTAGACCCATTTCCTATATTTTTCATTTTGTAGCTAAAAGGTTTAACACTCCCTTTTTCAAGAGATTCGTTATGAGATTCAATGGTGGAACATGTGTTAGGGTTATATGAACATAAGAAGTTCAGGAGGGCATCATCGTTTGAAAAGGTGGGTATGTCAAGCGGCTCATTTTGATCCCAATCAATTAGTTCAGGATGCATTAAGGACAAGGATTCATTAGATTGGTCAAGGTCATAAGGTGTAAGCATCAGGATAGCCATGTTATCAAATTTTCCAATGAGGTATAAGATATTACTCTCTTCCAACATGTCTATCTTGCTGGAAGAATGATCGTCTTCACTTGAGTCAACGACATATTGTGATCCATATTCAAGTGGTCTAGAACCAAATCTTTGTCCTTTCATACATATTGGTGTATACTTTTGGATTACATCAATCTCATTGTCATGGAAAGATTCTTCAAAGAGGGAGTCCCATTCATATTCATTGGAATCTATTTCATGATCCTCACTAGCCTGTAGTTGTAATATTCTTTTGAAAACTCTTTGAGTAGCTTCCTCTTTTGAGTCTTCTCTATATCCTAGTCATGTTTTGTCTTTGGGATTCATTGTGATGAGCTATATTGGTTCACTGATGCCTTTTTTTCTTTTACCCAAAGGACCATTTCCTTCATATCCCATCTTTGTCAAGATTGTTTGACCCTTTCCATACTTATCTGTGCATATATTGGACACTGATACCTATGAAGATCCTTCATCTTTGTATAACTAGTTTAGGAAATCCCTGTCTTCTGATTCCTATGCTTGAGTGCTTACTTTTATAAACTTTCCATCAAAGAGTGTGATGGGTTGTAAATATTGTTGTCTTGAGGTAGATGGTTGTCCATGTGACTTAGGAGAAGATGAAAGTTGTGATAAGTATGAAGATTTCTCAAATGAGTATTCCCCCATGCCCTTGTCTTTTATTTGGATCCTTTCTAACTATTTGGATAAGGCATTAAGTTGATTTCCATCCTTGCATGAAATAGAGTCAATGACCCCTTTTTCTTTTGATTGAGCCTTTTGCTCATACCGTCTTGACGAAGAACCCACTAGACTTTATTTGTTTGATGGATCAAAGTTGATGACTTCTCTATTATGTGGTACAAAGGTATCTTGACTTTTTCTAAGTGTATTGCAATATTGAGGATTGTTAGAATCAGCAACAATGGTGATCTCCTGCCCATTGAAAGGACATTTCAGGCACTAATGATAGGTTGATGGTACCACTTGAATTTCATGAATCCATGGTCATCCCAAGAGTATGTTATATGTCAATTCCTTGTCTAACACCTGACACACTATGTCTTTGACGATTGGTCCTAATTGAATGGGTAAGATGATCAATCCTTGGGAGGATCTTTCCTCGTCATCATATGCTTTTATGGCAATTTTCCTTCTAGGATCAATAGCATTTTTAGAATATCCTAATGTACAGAAAAGCTTGAGAGTGCATATATTTAGGCCTTCTCCTCCATCTATAAGGACACGTTTGACGCGATGTTTATGTATTAGGACTTTAATGTGAAGAGCGTCGTTATGCGGATGGGTGGTGGACACATTGTCATGTTCAGAGAATGATAAGCAATGAGGTGTAGTCAAATGTCTCACCATAGCTTGAAATGTACATACTTACAAATTGTTTGGTACTGTGGTGGCAACTAAAGCTTGTTCCAGGATTTCTTTGTGCGACGGTGAAATCTTGAGAAGTTCCAATATGGATATTTGAGTGGGTATCTTCTTTAACTGATCAACAATGTTATATTGAGTTACAGGAAAAAAATTCATTTTGGACGTGGAAGGGGTAGCTCTTTCAATGTTACCTTGGCTTGTCCTCTTGTAATTGCATTGATAGGTGTATTGTCTTGATCATTTGTGATTTTGATGACGTTAATTCGATTGTCATTTGTGTCAATGTTAGTGCTCAAATTTCTACGTTCAAGGCCATTGATTTGATGTGAGATGGTGTCATCATTGTGTTGGATTTTAGTAGTGGCATCCTTCCCTTGGCTTTCAATTTGAATGTCTTGGATGGAATTCCCAACCATCTCAATACAATGAATGGTAGAATCATAAACATAGTTTATATTCTTTCCTTTGGTATTCGATGTAGAGGACTCTCCCTTTTCATAATTGGGTAAAGGGTTCTTGAACACTCCTTGACCACTGTTTGTTTGGGGTCCTTCAATGTGTACCTTTTTGTTATCAATGAGATCTTGGATAGCATGATTTAATTTCCAACAATCTTTCTTCATATGACCCTTGTTTTGATGATAATCACAGTAATGGGCATTGTTCCACCAAAAGGGCTTGACTTGTGGATCCCAATTTCATGCTTCTAGCACTGTGATAAGCTTAGCCTCAGTAAGTTCCTTTAAGGAAAAATCTAAGGATTGTCCCAATGGTGTGAATTTTCATCGATTGGAAGGTTTTGGAAACAGTGTTGCTTTAGTCCCTGGATTAGTTTGATTATTGTTTTGGCTAACATTTGGAGTGTTGGGAGGATTGTTGGTTTAATTGGTCTTGGTGGCAATTGTTGTTAGGTTGAATACGGGTTTGGTATTTTGATTTTCAGCTATAACCTCATTGTTACCCACATTCTTGTTTCATTGCCAAAATTTAGCTTTGTCCCCACTGTTGTAGTTGTTAGAGGAAGTGGATGAGCTGTTTTCATTGTATACCTTAATGACCCCTCTTTTGACTAAGGCTTCTTTGATTTTAATTATGTTTTCAATCAATTTTTTGAAGGTAGGGGGACATTGTAATTCCAACCTATAACTCATCTCATCGTTTAGGTTATCAATGAAAATCTCTATCTTTTCTTTTTCAGGCATGGGACAAGAATATCTTGCAAACAATCTCCTCCATTTTTGCAAGAAAATGAGGAAGGACTCACCCTTTTTCTGCTTCAAGTTGCAAAGGTCTTTGATGGTGGTATCATGTTGGATATTTTAAGAGTATTGAGTGAGAAATCTATTGATGAAATCTTCAAATGTGTTGATGGGGGGTGCAATCTTTGAAAACCATTCAAGGCATGTCCCTCCTAGACTTCGTGGAAATAGTCTCATCAAATAAGTTTCCTCATGCACAAATTCTAGACTTATAGTTCAGAATTCCCTTACATGATCTAATGGATAAATTGTACCATTGTATTTATCATACTTTGGAAATTCACTACGTTTGGGGAAAGGAATCATGTTGATGGATGGGTTAAAGGGATAAGGACAAATGTCCTCGATCAAGTATCATTTGAAAGTTCCCCTTTGCATATCTAGAATTTGTTGTTGAAGTTTTTTCATTTGGTGAGTTAAAGTAACCATTTGTTTTGTTTCCTTTTCAGGATTTTAGAGAGGTGCTTTTAAGATGTTGATGTCAAAGTCAAGGGGAAGTTTGACTCCTTGATTGGCTAACATTAATAGGTATTTTCCCCCATCTCTTTCAAAAATATTTTCCAAAAACTTGAGGAAATTGGGGTCTTGTTCTACTTGTCAAATATCCTCATCATTTATTTCTTCCCATTGCATGATGTTGAGTCCAAGAATAGGAATTTCTTCTACATCAGCCATGTTGCTAGGGATCTCACTATTTTGAGGTTCAGTGTTGGGAGTTTCAATATCGAAAGCTTCACTACTTGGAATTCCTATGTTTTATGTTCCAAAGTTGGGTGTTCCAAGTTCCTTGTCCTTGAGTCTCCTCTTTTGTGATCTTGTTTGGATGGGCATACAAGTGTTATGATTTAGACTAAGCTTTGATCTAAGTTTGAAATAGTGCCAAGGATTACAACTAAGTCAAATAGAATGACAAATTCTATTGATTAGACAAAGTTTGATTTGATTGCATGACATAGTTTCATGATTAAAGGATGACAAATCCCGAAGATGAAACTAAGTTGTACAAGCAAAGATATGATGGATATTCATTGATTTAGGCACCTTGAAATTTTTAGATCTAGGTTTAGTTTGAAATTTTCCACTTGTATAGGTTCATTTTGACAATGTTTAGACTTCTAAGGTATCTAAGGAATGATCTTGGACTCGAAGTTTTGACTCAAGAGACATAATTAAGGTACTCAAAATGTTGGAAAAGTCTTGAATTTTGACAATAGTACATCATGTATAACTCTAGATTGTTTTTGCAAGATTTCTTGTAAAAATTGAAGGTTAACCTTTCTCTAAAGTCGTAAAGCATAGACAAACATCTTTGATGTTGTTTTGGACTCAGGTTTGATCTTTGGTTTTGTAATCTTTACCTTTCGTGAAATCATCGTGTAAACCACATATTCTCACTCTGTTTTTCCTAAGGAAAGATTGAACACTGCTGAAAGGACCAATTTTCTAAAGATGGATGGACCTAATTTACTAACTTGTCTACCTCAACGAATGTAGTTCTGAATCAAGGTTTTCACTTTCAAAATGTAACATTTTTTATGGTGTTTTGTTTGAGTTTCATTTTGAAGACACAACAAGCAGAATATACACTCCTAAGGGTGTGTAAGATTGTATTCTTTTAGATTCCATGTGGGTTTTACCCCAACTGCACTATCTTTAGCAGATGAATTTAGAAGCTTGGTTGCATGGGCTCCCCCTTACAATGCACTCTCTTCTTAGGCCAACCAAGCTTCTAGTCCCCATGAAACTCCCATGGAAAACCAATCACCTCTACTAAAAACTATGAGAATTTGGATGCCTTGGTAATGATCGTTGCTGCACCAAAGAATAGATAAAGGATTTTGGAAAATGTACAATAAGGGTTTTAATGTGGGCATTCTATTTGTGGGGGATAATCCATTCGACAAGAGTCCCTTTCGATCCATCTCGTCAGAATCATCCTCGTGATACTTGAACTTTCCCCAAGTATCCACATTTATATCCCGATTGGAAGTCTCTTGGATTTAGCATGTTATCGGTTGGGTAATTCCCTTAGGTGATTACTTTTTCCCCAAGGTAGGCCCTCTAGGATAAACAAAAGAAAGCGAGCATACCCATAGTTCGATCAATCTTTATTTTGCATGAATAAAGAGAGAACTCATGCCATATAATCCACTTACACTCGCACATAAACAAGAATGGGTCTAGCTTTTTGGATCACCTAGTTCAAGGGAGAGCATATTCCTACCATCCATCACATACAAAAGACATGGTGTTCATTAACCCATTAATTAAGCTATGTTCCTAACTTAACCAAAAGGAAACATGATGTTCATTATCCCTTTTAATTAAGCTACATCCCTATCTTAACCAAAAGGAAACAAGGGAATAACATCCAACCCCTGCAATATGTTAGTAGTTTATGTTTTGAGTCTTTGACAATGAATCTAGGAAAACCTGCAATTGCACAACACAAAATGTGAGTTTCTAATTTTGGTGAAAAACTGCAAGAGGTGCCAAAATAGAGACAAAAAGCTCAAAAACAAAGTTAGACAAGCCATAACTCCCTAAAACAATTTGCAAGAGGTGCCAAAATAGGTGCAAGAGGCACCAAAATAGGTTCAAGAGGTGCTAAAACTCTAGAAACAGTGCAGAATGGTCTCAAAATAGGTGAAAATGGTCCCAAAACAAGTTGCAAGAGGTGTCCAAACTCAAGCAAGAGGCACCAAAATAGGTGCAAAAGGCCCAGAATGGTCTCGGAATAGGTGAAAATAGTCTCAGAACAACTTGCAAGAGGCACCAAAACTCTAACAAGAGGCACCAAAATAGGTGCAAGAGGCACCAAAACTATAAAAGTGGCCTAGAATGGTCCCAAAATAGATGAAAATGGTCTCAAAACAACTTGCAAGAGGCACCAAAAATCTAACAAGAGGTGCCAAAAATCTCAGAACAAGCCAAAATGGTCTCACAACAGCTGAAAATAGTCTTTGAACTATTTGCAAGAGGTGCCAAAATAGATACAGGAGGTGCCAAAACTCTAAAAACACCCCACAAATGCCTCAAAATAGCTCAGAATTGCCTCCAAACCGGTGCAAAATGTTCCCAAGTCATAAACCTTGTACCTACAATCATGAAATCATAAAAAAAGTTAGTAATAAGTGAGGCAAAGGCCCCATGGTGGGCACCATTTTGTGCATGTGTCAAATGTGGAGAGGATTCTAACATCAACACAAACCTTAATGAGATGGTTTACATTCAAAGTTTGAAGCAAGTAAAACTACTCTATTCATAATACAATCAAACCTTTCAAATACGTATCATTGTCCTTTATTTCTAGGGATTTATTAAACTATTTGGCCCTCAGATTTCTATGGGCACAAAGGTTGTTAAAATGACAACCTAGAAAACGAGATTTGATGCTTAATATGCTAGCTAAGATGATTTCTATGTGCAAATGTGTGCGGGAAGGATTAGTGGTATGCTTCTAAATGAAACAAAATGATGAAAAGGATGATGAATACAATGATAAACAAAAGATGATGTTGATGATAAATGAACAAGTGGAGATGATTGAGATGATATGAAACTATAGTGAACTATCCATGATTATGCATATGCTCAAATGCAAACATAAAATAAACTAACCTAAAATGTAACTATGATGCAATGGGGATGATAAAATGTAACTATGAAGCAATTAATTAATCTAAAATGAGAATGCAAATTAACACATGATATGAAAACTAAGTATAAGACTCCATGAAAGCTCCAAGCTCCTATGAAAAAACCTGCATGGTAACAATACTCAAAGTGTGGATGAAAAATGGCATCATAACACTATTCCAATTTGTTTCTCAAAATAGCATTATAACATTACTCAAAGGTGGATGATAAATGCTAAGTCAAGATGGTGTATTTATAGGGTTTCTCAAGCATTTTGTGAGGTGAAACCCATCAACGGTCTAGATTCAAAGGAGAAATGATAGACGGTGGAGATGAAAGGAATTAGGATGTTGTCCCCTTGACCAAGGAAAACATGCCATGTGTGTGGAGAGAATCCCTTGACCAATTGGAAGCATGCCAATTTTATGGGATTCCCAAGTGTGTGAAACAAAGTCCCATGTGCTCCAAATTTGTTGGAAGTGTGAGGGAATAAAGCCATGTGCATTTTCTCATTGGTGGAAGTGTGTGAGGATAATTCTAATTAATAATTAGGCTTATTTATTTTCATGTGACCTTTATGAGGTGGCACACAAAAAGTTGTAGAAATGTGCTCTAATTCTTAATTAGGATTAAGGAAGGTTAATTAAATAAACACGTTTAGGGTATTTTATTTATTTAATTATTTAGAAGAATGTGAATTAGAAGAATTAAAAGGAAAGTGAACAATATAAATAAAGTAAGACCTTATTTATATGTAGTTGAAGCATTAATCAAATAGGTTGTATTTAATTAATTGAATATGATGACCATTTTCAGGTGTATACAGATTTGTGTAGCCTATTACTAGAAAACCTAATTGAGAATTTCAGAATGTGCTTGGTCGAGGGCTATCCTTTTCAATTTGGGTCTTTTCTCATATGTTTGATATTTTACTTTCTGAGCTTATTGTTGAGAAGAGAGAATGTTGAGTGGGAATATGATATTCCTGTTAGAAAACAATTTTACAAGTATTTGGAATCGATGGAGGAAAATGTAAGTATTTTTAGAACCTATTTTGCAACCCTAAAGACAAATGTGTGCTTCAATATGTCAATGCCTAGACAGTTTGAAGTGGGCTCCTCCTCCGATAAGGAAGAATTGGAAGCCCTCATTAGTGTGTCCTCTCCAGAATCTAAAAGAAGAAAACTATCACAAAAGATGTTATCACTATCTTAGAAGAAAAGAAGAATGAAGAAAATCTAAAGCAAGTTGTAGAATCTTAGAAATATTTCAGAGAATTCTCCTCCGGTGATGATGTGTTGAAAGGCTTGCTATCCAAGAAAATCATATTCCGGCCAGTGATTCCTCCAAATCTTTCGCAACTTCCTATGATTCAAGGCTATGTGGACTTAGATAAAATTTCTCTTGTTCACAAGATGGTTCTAGGAGATGCAATGCATGCATCCAGTAGAAGAGAGATTCTGGAGTCACACTAGAAAGGAACATAAATGATTGAAGATTCTCTTAAGGCATTGTAGGAAACAACACCTGGTACATCAATTGATGCATCTCTCACTCTGGTAGAAAATTTGAGATTGTTATTGGAATCCTTTAAGGAGTATGCCTCTAGTCTTAATGAGAAGACTAAGAAAGAGATTTAGGAGAAGATGGCAGAGAGAAGGTAGTTGGAATTGCAAGACAAGTGTGCTTTGGCACACACTAATGTCGAGAAAATCTGGAAGTTGTGCAAATCTGTGAGACTGAAGCTAATGTTGTCTTTGCTTTTTGTTTGAAGTGGCTGAATGCCACTTAGAGTATTAAAAATGTTATGGACTCCATTGAGTCCCAGTTGACAACCATCTCAGGTACTTACAACACATCCAAGGATAGAGATAGATCAACCTAAAATGATATCTTTGCTCATAGAGATAAATTATTTATTTTACAGAAGAAAAAGGAATAAATCATCAGAAAATTTGGCCAGTTAGGTGATCTTGTGAGAATGGAGTACACCCCAGTTGCCAATGCCTTGGAAAGGACAAAGAAACTTGGAAAAATAAACCTAACTCTTGGTACTCCAAATTAAGTAGGGGAATGTCTAATGGATTTGGAATCCCTAAACATGATGTTGATTGCTGCAAAGAAAAGTTGGGAGAAAGGTAAATCTGCATGGCAAGGTATTCTTAAGGAGCTTCAAGGCTCACCATCCTTTGGTTAATGTTTGTTTTTCTTGTTTTCATATTTTATGTTGAGCTGCCCTTTGTCCTTGATGTCAAAGGGGGAGTGAAGAGTGATAGATAAATAAAATATTGTTGATATGGGAAGAAGTGTTGTACATAAGAGGTCTTGTAAATTTGTGGCACATGTTGCCATCAATGACAAAGGGGGGGATTGTTGGAAGAATGAAGAAGAATGGCCTACTATATAGTTTTGTGTTATCATCGATGTCACCATGTTATATAGGTTGCGATTACAAGACTATGTCATTGTTTGATCCAATATTTTGGTCTGGTATTTGAACCGGTATACAGTTTACATCCTCTGGTATTTTGGTCTGCAATCCTCCATAGTTGATAGTTGTTGCTTACGGTTTTGGGAATTATTTTATGGATATTGAGAGCACGTATGTTCAAAATATCTCATGCTTGGGTGCTCGTATGGTGTATCTACATTATTTTTTTGATTGCATTTTGCTATTAAGTCCATCTCTAGCTGACCTCATGGATAATTGATGGAATGGTGAATTAATTTTGTTTTGCGAATATATGTGTGGCCTATCTTAGGTCCATGCTGACATGATGTAGCGTGTTGAGAATTTTAAATTTTCGTTGGAAGATTTTGTGAATGTTTGAATCTGACCTAATTGATGCTTGTAAATAGGTTAGATATATATATATATATATATAAGATAGTTTTGAAGATTGAAGCATGGAAGAGTGAAGTGAGTGAGGAATGGAATTGATGTGAATGTGAAGAAGTGTGTTAAGTTAGTCTATTAAGCACCACTAGAACTGTATCAACACTTGTTAGGTGCACTCTCATCAGTTCATTTTGGTTGTGAAGCCAATTTTTTTTTGTAATCCTTTTTTTAGGAAATGAGCCTCATGTAAGCAGTGAGCTTTTGTATCCAGACAATGAGTCCTATTCTGGGTAGTGAGACCTTTGGTAGTGAGCCTTATATATTCGATTTTGCAATTAATTTATATTATGATTTAATCCTCGCCGTAGTTTTTCCCTTATTGGGTTTTCCACATAAAATTTGTTGTACTTTGTGTTGATTTTTCTTTGTGTTATCTACATTTCATGTCCGTACTCTATAATAGAACAGTGTGGTTGTGAAGTTGGTAAGTGTTTAAAGTTTTGTGTTTGAATTTGGTGACAACTAATTCACCCCCCCTCTCAGATGTCCTGTGCCTTTTAACAACACCAACCTCCAAAGTAGGCAAAGTATTTCCCCTTCTTAAATTTCTCCTTCAAAAAATGATATACATATAATATCTTCATAATATCTTCACAATTTTACTCTATTCTTCTTCTCAAATCTCTATGCACTTTCCTTCACAAATCTTTCTCCCACAAATATGATCCAATCTATTTTAGGTTTGTTTATACCTCTATAGGTAACTCCTTTAAATCTTTATATATTTATGTATGAATCTTTTTAAAATTTGTATGTGTCCCTCTTTACAAATCTTCCTTTCAATCATCTTTTATTATTTCTTTGTATGTAAATTTGCAGGTGTATTTTTATTGATCTTCTTATTCACCACACACTTTTCAAATCTCAAAATGCAATCACCATTTATATCTTGATATCTAAATGAGGAGTTGCATCTCTTCAAATAGTGATATCATTTTGAATGGACATGTCTCTTTCCTTATTCCATCGCTCCCTTTGAAGACTCTTAATTTCTACCTTTAATATATTCTTTTTAATTGCTATACTCTAATCACTACCTTTTATTATAATCATTACCTCTATAATCACCACCTTTTATTATAATTGTTTCCTTGTCAAAGTATATTAGTCACTACTCCCAATCACAACTTTATATATATAAAATTGTGGGTGAGCTCATTAATCTATGTGTGGTTAGCTAGCATGCATGGTCGGCCCAACAAAAATAATAAGTTAAATTCATCAATAATATAGGAAAAATAGGTAAACAAAAGGAAGTAGGCCATATATGAACACTTTTTACAATTTTCCCTTGAACAACATATGAAGTTAGCTAAGAAAGATAGTTAAAAGATGGTGATTTGGGGGCATTTGGCCTTATTGATTTCTTTAAAATTATTTCCTTTGACATCAATGACAATTAATCTAATAGAATACCATTGTATCATCCAATGAGTCATATTTTTTTAAAATAGTGCATATTGATACATATTGAGGAGAAAACATTAGAGGATATTTATTAAGTATAAGTGAGAAAAATAGATAACATCTAACATAAGTTTAAATGATATCTACACTAAGATATACCAATTAGACATTACAATGTGTAGATAGGTAATTTTGGAATGTGAAAATTTAAGTTTTATTTGAAAGGGAGTTGCAATAGAGGTTGGATTAGGGTTGGGAATATCGCATGGTGAATCATCCATAGAGTGCAATAAGCTCATGTCATCTTTGGTATTTATAGTGTGGAGACTTTGTTCACTTATTTTCTTCTTGATGGCTATGTGTTTTGAGTTAACAATCAGGCTACAATGAAGTGAATTAGCACTATAATATGTAGTACATAAACTATGTTGACAAGGTGGAATGAACAAAAGGTAGAAAGGAAAAGAGAGAGTACATTAAACTCTAGGATTTGATCTCACCAATTGTACAATGTTGTCATTTTTTAGAACCACACTCCAAAAATTGTGTTTTTTGCTAACTTCCTTGGTATTCACTATTCAATTCTATATCAATCTAAGAGAATTAGTAAAAATATGAAAATAACAATTGTGTAGTATCAATTTTTTTTTTTAAAAACATGATAATTATCTTTTCAACACTAGGAACATGAAAAAATTGGTTCATAGAATCAAATTCAATCTAAAAACATGCAATTTAGTTTTTCTATGTTGACAAAACAAAAAATGTGGTGGAATGATTAACAAATGATTTATATTTTGTCAACACCATGAAAAGTGTGTTTCTATGTCGAATATAGTGTAGATTATAGAGTAAAATAGAGCATGTGGATCCCAAATCATGGGATGGACATGAATTTTTACCATTTTGGGGGATTTCCAAATTTTTCTCACATGATAACCTACTTTGAGAATTATAATATGGGGAGAGAGAGAGAGGGAGGAAGAGGTAGAGAGATTGGTCTCGAGAGGGGGGAGAGATGTATATCTAGAGGGAGAGGGAGAGAGAAAGAGAGAGGTGAGATAGAGAGTAGAGAGAGGATGGAGGGAGAGAGAAAGAGGTAGAGATATACGTCTAGAGAGGGAGGTTTAAAGAGGGACAAAGAGAGAGAGAAGGAGAGAGGGAGGGAGAGGTAGAGAGATAGGTTTAGAGATAGAGGGAGAGAGATATAGGTAGAGAAAGGGAGAGATGGGTAGAGGGAGGGAGGGAGGGAGGGAGAGAGAGGGAAGTTGAGAGATAGATGTTGAGGAAATGTGTCTCAACTTTGCAATTACATAAGGTACTGTTGATACATAAGGTAATGTTTAGCCAATGATGATAGGGGAGACGTGGGGGGATCCCCCCATAAGGGGTCTAGGGCGATCATCCCCCATGGATGGGGTCCAAGGGAAATGCACCCTAGTGGGGGCTTAGGGGTAGCATCCCCAAAAGGAAAAAATATATTTATATTTTATTATTGTAAATCTAGACCGTTCATCATTATGTCTCATATCCAACGGCTGATTTTTTATTAGTTTGACTTTCCCTAGAAGGTAACCCTATTTTATGAGTGCATTATATTATGACTATGTATTGTGATGTATTCTAAGAGTCTGATAGGGCCTATGTTGCCTTTGGATCTCTAAGTGGTGATACTCTTGTGAGAAGCTTGTTCTACAAGTATATTGTAATCTTTGTGATTTTTGAATAATATATTGGGAAGATTTTAGAGTGTGGGGTTTTTCTCCCGAAAAGGTTTTCCCCACGTAGATCATTGTGTTGTGGTATGCATGATATCTGTGTTTATTTTTTTTTAATTTTCTATAAATGTTATATATTTGTAAAAATTTTGCATTATTCTCCCCTCAAGATTAGTGTAGGAAGTTGTTCCATTACCTTAGCTTCCTTACAAGTGGTATTAGAGCTTGATCGCCTTTGGTTTTAGTTGTGAGTTGTTGGGGTTTTTGAACTAATCTTGATTTGAATGGGAGCTTGTGCAAAAGACACTTTTTGATCTTGTTGCAGGAATTTTTAGATGGCAAGTTCATTAGGGAGAATAGAGGTGGATAAATTTTCTAGAAATAATTTTGAAATGTGAAGTTAAAGATGGATGATCTGTTGATAGATCAAGATCTATGAGATGTTTTTGATGAGAATGTTTTAATTCCTATAGATCCTACTCAAGCTACTCAATATGATGTTATGGACCGTAAAGTAAAGGGTCTAATCAGATTGTGCTTGGAAGACCCTGTTTTAATCGATGACCATGAAGAGACCTTTCCATAGAAACTATGGAAGAAGCTTGGTGAGATGTATTAACCCAAATCTTTAGTGAACAAGATTTTCTTGAGGAAGAAATTATATTCCTTGACAATGGAAGAGGGTGGACAAATTATAGACCACTTGGAAGCATTCAATATGTCAGTGGCTTAGTTGGCATCAGTTGGTGTCAAAATGGATGAGGAAGAGAAATTTTAGATCCTTCTTTGTTCTTTGCTTGATTCATGGGATTCTCTTGCTATGGCTATAGGGAGTACTTCTTTTATATTAGAAATTGAAGATGTGGTGGGTTAATTGCTTTCTAAAGAGATGAGGAAGAAGGTATTTATCAGTGCCAAGGAGGCCCTAAATTTTCATGGAATACCTAAGGAAAAAGGAAAGAAGAATGAGAAGTGTGACAAGTCTAAGTCTAAGGGGAGATCTAAGTCTCTTGGAAAGTCCAAAGTTATTTGTTAGAACTGCGATAAGCTTGGACATGTTAGTAAGGACTGCAAAGAAGAAAAGAAGAAGACAAATAAGAAATTTGATTTTGATTTTGAGTCTGAGAAGGAAGATGATGCATTCATTACAACTTTGGCAACTTGTGCAGGTAATGATGCATGGTTAATTGAATCAAGTGCATCTTTTCATATGACCTTTAATAGAGATTGGTTTTCTAAATATGAATAATTTGATGGAGGTAAGGTGTACTTGGTTGATGATTCTCATTTAGAAATTTTTGGCCATGCTAAAGTTAAAATCGGGTTTCCTGATGGTAGGATAAAAAGGATTAATGGTGTGTTGCATATCCCTAGTTTAGCATGAAATTTGTTAAATGTGAGAAAACTAATAGATATAGGTGTGTAGGTAGTATTTTCTGATGTAGTATGCAAGATGTTCAAAGGTGCTATGGTGATTGCTAGAGGTGTTAGGTATGGCACATTGTATAAGCTTGATGCATGTATTGTTGAGTGCAATAGTACTTCTATGAAAAGCAAGTATGTGGAAGAAGTGATGTTTTCAACTTCAATAGATGGTCATGGATTTTGGGTACCCAAGGGTGCTCTTTCTTCAAAATCAAAGTTACCTGTAGAGAAAACTATGTTATGGCACTAGAGACTTGGCCACATTGGAGAAAAAGGTCTAAGGACCTTGAAAACTAAAAACCTTGTTGAAGGTCTATCTGATTGTAATCTTGAATTTGATTTATGTGAGCATTGCATTTATGGAAAACAAAACCCCATTCAATTTTACTTGAGTTCTCATAAATCTTGTGGTGTGTTGTATTTTATTCATTCTAATGTGTTTGGTACTATAGATGTTCCTTAAAATGGTAAATCAACATATTATGCTTCATTTATTAATTATTATAGTAGAAGGACATGGGTATACTTTTTAAAGAGTAAATTTGAAGTTTTCAGCCAATTTAAAGAATTTAAAGCAATGGTCGAGTTGCAAATAGGAAAGAAAAAAATGTTTAAGGACTGATAATGGTGGTGAATTTTTTTCTAATGATTTTGATAGGTTTTGTAAAGATTGTGGTATTCATAGATAAAAGACAACTCTATATTCTCCACAACATAATGGAGTTATAGAAATAATGAACAAGACACCGATGGAGAAGGCTAGGAGTATGTTGAGTGGTGTTAGTCTAGAACAAAGGTTTTGGGCTGAAGTTGTTGTCACTACTTGTCACCTAATTAATAGGTCTCCTACATCAACTCTTTTTGATAAGACACCTATAGAGGCATGGTCAGGGTGCAAGTATTCATTAAGACATCTTAGAGTTTTTGGTTGTGAGGAATATGCACATGTGCCAAAGGAGAAGCAATCAAATTTGGAGAACAAGGTTGTGAAATGTATCTTCATCAGATACAATTATGGTGTGAAAAGATACAAGCTTTGGGATCTTGTTGCACAAAAGGTGATACATAGTAGAAGTGTTATTTTTAGAGAAACTAAGCCTTCTTCTATTACATTGCAGCCAAAACAAAGTAATCAAGAAGATGGATTCAATTTCCTTCTACACCCGAGAAAGTTGAATCAAGGCCCATGGATAGACAAGAAGTTGAGGAGAGCTCATCCAAATCTAAATCTTCAAAAGAGGAGGAATAACCTCCAACTCAACTTTTTCATAGGTCTACAAGGCATAGAAAACCACCTTAAAGGTATTCACTTGACAATTGGAGATGTATTTTTTCTTTGAATACTAACATGGATGAACCTAGATAGTAGAAGAGGCATTAGGTATGAATGATGAAGAATCTTGGAAGATTGCTATGGATGAAGAAATGGAAGCTTTGAAAAAGAATGATACATGGGATCTTGTACCATTCCCTGAAGGACGAAAACCTATTAGTTGCAAATGGGTGTTCAAGAAAAAGATTGGTTTTGATGGAAGCATTGAGAAATACAAAGCAAGGTTGGTTGCAAAAGGTTAGTCTCAAGTTGAGGGTGTTGATTATGGTGAGATATTTTCTCCTGTCACAAAAATGACATCCATTAGATTTTTGCTTTATATTGCTGATGCTTATGATTTAGAGGTTGAGAAAATGGATGTGAAAACTTTTTTCCTTCATGGTGACTTGGAGGAGGATATTTATATGACACAACTAGAGCACTATGTGGTGAAAGGTAAAAGTAAATTGGTTTGTAAATTGAAGAAATTTTGTATGGTTTAAATAAAAGTCCTAGGATGTGGTACCATAAATTTGATACATGTGTGTTGAGTTTGGGATTTGAGTATTCTAAATCAGACCATTGTATTTATTATAAAATTGATGGTTATCATTTCCTATTTATTGCATTCTATGTTGATGATATGTTATTCATTGGTAAAAGGAAAGGTATGATTTCAGAACTAAAATCTTAATTTTTTGTTAAGCTTGAAATGAAAGATCTTGATGCAACTAAACACATTCTTGGGATGGAAATTAGAAGAGATAGAGTGAACAAAAAGCTATGGCTTGGCCAAAGTAAGTATTTCAATTCAATTTTACAGAGGCTTGATATGCAAGATTGTAGACCATTGTGTGTTCCTATTTCAGTTGGAACAAAATTATCTATTTTAGATTGTCCAACGTCCCCATTGGAGATGGAATACATGAGTAGAGTGTCTTACTAGAGTGCAATTGGAAGTTTGATGTATGTTATGGTTTGTACTAGACTAGACATTTCCCAAGTAGTGGGAGTTCTTTCCAGATATATGTCTAATCCTAGTAGAGTTCATTGGGATGTAGTTAAAAGATTCTTCATATATTTGGGTGGTACATTAGATTATTCCTTATGTTATCACAGTAATATGACTAAAGATGATATTTCCCTTGATATTCATGGTTATGTGGATTTAGACTAGGTAGGTGATGTTGATAGTAGAAGACCCACCAATGCTTATGTGTTTACTTTATTTGGTGGTGCAACTAGTTGGATGAGTAAGCAATAGGTTGTGGTTGCTTTGTCACTACTGAAGCAGAGTATATGGCAGCTATTCATGCTTATAAAGAAGCCATTTGGATTAATAGATTATGTTTAGATATTGAAAAAAAGGTGTAGTGACAATTTATTATGACAGTCAGAGTGTGATATGTCTAGCCAAGAACACGACATTTCATGCTAGGGCCAAGCACATTGATGTACAATATAATTTTGTTAGAGATATGGTCGAAGATAATAGGGTGAAGTTGGTTAAGGTAGAGACTTTGATGAATGTTGTCGATTCTTTAACTAAGCATGTGAGCACAAAGAAGTTCAGATGGTGTTCAAAGACTATGGGCCTTTTTGGCCCCTAGCAATTAAGACATGATGATGATTCCCTTCCATTGTCCTTGCAAGGTGTTCAAAAAGTGGGAGATTTGTTCAGAAAATGTGTCTCAACCTTGCAATTACATAAGGTATTGTTGATACATAAGGTACTATTTAGCCGATGACAATGGGGTGTGTGGGTGGGATCCCCCCCAATGAGGGATCCAGGGGGATCATCCCCCTGATTGGGGTCCAGGGGTAGCACACCCTAGTAGGGGCTTGGGGGAAACACCCTCAAAAGGAAAATTTTATTTATATTTTATTATTCTAAATTTGGACTATTCATCATTATGTCTCATATCCGGTGACTGATATTTTATTAGTTTGAATTTCCCTAGAAAGCAACCCTGTTTTATGAGGTTATTGTATTATGATTATTTATTGCAATGCATTATAAGATTCTGATAGCAGCTATGCTGCCTCTAGATCATTGAGTGGTGATACTCTTGTGAGAATCTTGCTCTACAAGTATATTGTAATCTTTGTGATTTCTAAATAATATATTGGGCATCTTTTGGAGTGTGGGGTTTTTCTCTTGAAAGGGTTTTCCCCACTTAAATCATTGTGTTGTGATTGTATGATATTTGTGTTTATTTTTGTTTAAGTTTTTGTAATTGTTAAAGATCTATAATTTTTTTGCAGTATTCTCCTCTCAATATTAGTGTAGGAATTTGTTATGCTACCTTAGCTTCCTTACAATAGAGAGGGAGAGGGGAGAGGGGAGAAGGGAGAGGGAGAGAGAGATAGAGGTTAGGGAGGGAAGGAGAGGTAGAGAGATAGGTCTAAGGAGGGACAAAGAGGGATAGAGGGAGGTAGGGAGGGTAATGCAAGAAAGGTGGGTAAAAGACTCTCTTCAACTTGAAAATGAACAACTCAATCAGAAAATAGCTCCTTACAACAAAAATCCCTCAACTAAGACATAATCACTCTTCTTATAGCTTGTAGCCCTCAATAGCCAACCAATGGAGATATCTTTTAGAGAATTTTGTACAGTGTCCTATCAAATTCCACAAAGACTCACCACAGACTCTTAAACAACATACCAAAATATCTCATAGGGTTTCTTTGACCCAACATCAAGTTTCAATAGGCTGCCCTACTTATAGGCTACTCAATTATCCCTAATTTCCAAAGTAACTATCCTTAAAACACTTGAAAAACACCCTAAACCCCTAGATAGTCTTAAATTGTGACACAAAACTTTATAATCACTCACCTATTTGCAGATTTAGACCATCTAATATTCTGCACCAAGAAACCCTCCTTTCACACACAAAACACAAGGGTTTATTCAATCTCCATATACCTAGGCTTTCCAATCAAATTCAAGGCATCCAACAAACTCCAAATACCCTGCACATGCTTACAAAAACATTACATGGTCCATTCCATCACCATTTTGTCAAAACCCAACATAGACACCTACATTTCACATAGAAAACAATATCACTCTTCCCTAGGGCATCACCCACTTGTTTACAACTTGTTCCTTCAGCCTTCAAAAGCTTAAAAAAACCTAGCCCTACATTAAGCATATCAATCCACTGAGTTATAGGGGCTAACAGTAGGTGGATTGATTGATCAATTCATGATTTTAATCTTCAATCAAAACCCTTATTCTGTGCAACAGGGCAGTTTTAGGAAAAAAAAAAAATCTCCAACAAATCTCAATGAAAAGTCTTCAAACTTGATTCAAATGTGAGTTAGAACATACCCCTACAAAATGCAATGAATTTCAAGGCATTAGAAAGACTGTACAGGCCGTACAAAACTAAGAAAGTTTAGGAAAATTGAGTAATTTATAAAAAAAGCTTGTTGTATTTATATGAATGTTGTCAAAACAAAAATTCAACAGCTTGTTCAAGCCTTTGAGAGGATTTTTATACATTTTCCTTTCAAAACCAACCACCCCCAACATTCATAACTACCCTTTGAATTCCAAGACTCTCCAACTTCCTAATAAGTTGCAATTTGCTAATTTTTTGTTTTGACAACATTTACAAATTTTCTTTTGCAACTTCTTACATATTTTGACACCTAATACACAAAACCACCAACATACATTATGAATGGTATTTTAGAAATTATTTATCATCATAGACTCAAAAAAACTTCCATTCTATCCATCTAGGAACCACGACTCACTTACAAAAGAAAATTGGTCTTATTGACCTTATTAGAACCAAAACTCATCAAAACCTAGAGCCAACTTGGTATGATCCTAAATTGAAAAAAGTTGTTTAATGGTGCTCCCGCACCATACACCCCAACATGGAACATTTCCAAGTCCCTTGGAAATATTGAAGTGGTCTTCCTTCCTTTGTATTCTTCATTACTCTACCCTTCACACTTTCCTTTAACATTTCCACTTTGCATTAGTTTACCACTATCATGGGCATCCTTGTTAATGTATTCAATTGTTCCATTCTCCACTCTACCATACATTAATGTGGTGTGTATTTCCTCTCTTCCACCATCAAACTCTATTAATAATTCACCCTGTACATTTGCACTCAAGCTTTTACCAACTTCCATCATCTTCCTCTGTCTTTCATGCACAAGTTCCTGCTCAGTACCTTTCCTCTCATCATTGTTTCCTCTGACAGCCTTACAAAGGTTTGCACCAATGCATTTAGTGGTCTATGCCAAAATTGCACATGCCTTTCTATCCTATCAACATCAGAAACCTTTATTATCTTGTTCATTGCCTTACCATTCACACATACTGTTGTTTCATCATAACTAGACTGTCTTTTCACATGTCCCATTACCAGAGGGCACATAACTGTCCCTACCAATATACTCTCACTTTTTCCTTGGACTCCACACTTTCTATTTTCTATACCAACCTGAGACACCATTCCCTCCTCTTTTCTTTTCCACACCAAAACATTCTTCTTCCTTTTTATCTTTACATTGCCTTTATCCATCCTATTCTCTGTCCTAACTATATTAGGCTTAAACATGGTTGCAGACTTCATGCATTCACCTTTCGCATTGTTCACATATTATTTTATTCCCATCATTATGACCTCACCTTGCTCACTTTCCTCTTCAACTAATGGAGTTAAAACAAACCTCTTCCCATACTTTTCAATGTTATAAATGTTTTGTCTTCCATGATATATTGCAAACCTGTCAAATTGTTAGGGCCTCCCAAGCAAAACATGGAAACAACTCATGGGTAGAATATCACACAAAACTCTATCTCTATAGGGACCAATTTGAAACTCCACAATAGCTTGTTCATTTACCAACATGGTTTTTTTTAGTGACCCAAGACACTTTGTATGGTTTTTGTTTAGCTACCCTTTCCAAATGCAATTTTTCAACCATATCACTAGAGACCATATTGTCAGTACATCTAGAATCCACAATTACTTTAAATAACTTATCTTTGCATCTACAAGTAGTCCTGAACAAGGATTTTCCAAGAATTGTTTCTTTCTCCATGGATGTCTTCAAGTTTTTCCCTCTCATCATCAACATCTCTCCAACTTCAAGCGTAGCACGGAGAGTATTGGAACTTGACCTTTCAGCGTCATCTTCATAAGAAATTTGGGCTCTCCTTTTAGATTTCCTTTCTCCTCCACTTGATGTGGTTCCACTCTTCTTAGGGTACTTGAAGGAAAGGTGACCAAACTCACCACATTTATAGCATCTTCCTGAAACTCATTAAAATGTCTCCTTTTCCTAAAGCTTGTTCTTCCACCTCCCCATCCACGTCTTGATGCAGAAGCTTGTTCTTTATTCTTATCAACATCTTCAAGGTCTTCTTTAGGTTGTCTTGGTGTTGAAGATGTACGTCTTCCCCTAGAAATGTTTCCTCTTCCTCTTGTTGCCTTCTCTTGTCTTCTCTTTAGTTTTTCTTCTGCTCTAATTGCCATTTGAAAACATTGTTCCATAGATTTTTGTGCCAAAAAATTGATTTCATCTTGAATGTTATATCTTAGGCCATTGAGATATCTAGCTACTCTTTCTTCCTCATCCTCCTCATGCTTAGTTCTTATACTTAGCCTATATAATTATTTAGTATAGATTTGCACATCTTGTTCTTTTTGCCTAAGATTTTATAATCTTGTAAGTAATTGAACATTGTAATCACAAGGAAGGAACTTACCTTTCAGTTTTTCCTTCATTCTCTCCCATGAAGTGATCTTTTTCTTTCATTTTATCTCCCTTTCATCTTGCACAAAATTTCACCATAGTAAAGCATGTCCTTTCAATTTGGTTTTTTCCTTCCTCACTTTGTGTTCTTCATCAATCTCCTCACTGTTAAAATAGTTTTCCGAAGCCCCAATCCAATCTAGGAGCTCTTCTCCATCTATTTTTCCCCCATACATAGGCACATCCATTTTTCTATGTCCATCTTTTCTTCACAGCCTTCAAAAGCTTTAACATCCTTAAATCATCTGGATCAATATCTTTCTCTTCACTGGAAGTCTCTTCTTCTTCAGTATCACTTTCATCCATATCCACTCCAGTCTTTGATTTCAATGCATCCATCTCTCTTCTCAAATATTCTATTTTTCTAGCTTTCTCATCCATCTTTCTTGCAACTAAGCTTCCTTTAGGAGGCATCTTGACAATGTTGCCTCTTCACCTTCCAACCTAAAAGAACCAATCAAATCACCAACAAAGGATCTAATAACTGGGCTCTGATAACACCTAATGCAAGAAAGGTGGGTAAAAGACACTCTTCAACTTGAAAATGACCAACTCAATCAGAAAATATCTCCTTACAACACAAATCCCTCAACTAAGACACAATAACTCTTCTTATAGCTTGTAGCCCTCAATAACCAACCAATGGAGATATCTTTTAGAGGTGGTCATACAGTGGCCTATCAAACTCCACAAAGACTCACCACAAACTCTTAAACAATATACCAAAAGATCTCATAGGGTTTATTTGAGCCAACATCAAGTTTCAATAAACTTCCCTACTTATAAGCTACTCAATTAGCCCTAATTTCCAAAGGAAATACCCTTCAAACACTTGAAAAACACCCCAAACCCCTAGACAGTCTTAAATTGTGAGACAAAATTTTAGAATCACTCACCTATTTGCAAATTTAGACCATCTAATATTCTGCACCAAGAAACCCTCCTTTCACACACAAAACAAAAGGGTTTATTCAATCTCCATATACCCGAGCTTTCCAATCCAATTCAAGGCATCCAAAAACCTCCACATACCCTGCACATGCTCACAAAAACATTACATGGTCGATTCCATCACTGTTTTGTCAAAACCCAACATAGACACCTACATTTCACATAGAAAACAATATCACTCTCCCCTAGGGAATCACCCACTTGTTTACAAATTGTTACTTCAGCCTTAAAAAGCTTAAAAAAAACTATCCCTACATTAAATAGATCAATCCACCAAGTTACAGGGGCTAACAGTAGGTGGATTGATCAATTCATGATTTTAATCTTCAATCAAAACCATTATTCTATGCAACAGTGCAGTTTCAGGAAAATTAAAAAAAATCTCCAACACATCTCAATGAAAATTCTTCAAACATGATTCAAATGTGAGTTAGAACATGTCCCTACAAAATCCAATGAATTTCAAGGCATTAGAAAGACTGTACGGGTCGTACACAACTAAGAAAGTTTAGGAAAACTGAGTAATTTACAGAAAAATCTCATTGTATTTATATGAATGTTCTCAAAATAAAACTTCAACAACCTATTTGAGCCTTTGAGAGTATTTTTATACATTTTCCTTTCAAAACCAACCATCCCCAACTTTCATAACTACCCTTTGAATTCCAAGACTCTACAACTTCCTAATAAGTTGCAATTTGCTATTTTTTTTGTTTTGACAACATTTACAAATTTTCTTTTGCAACTTCTTACATATTTTGACATCTATAAGACAAAAAATCACCAACATACATTATTAATGGTCTTTTAGACCTTATTTATCATCATAGACTCAAAAAAACTTCTATTCTATTCATCTAGGAACCATGACTCACTTACAAAAAAAATATTTTTTTTATTGACCTTATTAGAACCAAAACTCATCAAAACCTAGAGCGTACTTGGTATGATCTTAAATTGACAAAAAAAAATTAATGGTGCTCTTGCGCAAAAGGGAGAGGTTGACAAATAGGTCTAGAGCTCAAGAGAGAGAGAGGGGGAGAGCGAGAGAGGTAGAAAAGGGAGAGAAATAGAGAGATATTTAGAGGGATAGGAATATAGAGGTGTGAGATAGAGAGGAGAGAGAGGGAAGGGAGGGAGGTAGACATAAAGAGATTGGTCCAAAGAGGTAGAGAGATAGGTCTAGAGAAAGATAGGTGGGGAGGGAGATCGAGGGAGCGAGGGAGAGAGACAGAGAGGGAGGGAGGGAGAGGTAGAGAGAGAGTGAGATATATAGAGATATAGATATATGTTTTCTACCCCTATCCCCATTAATAACCATAAATTCTCCACGCAGATAAATTTTTATACATGCTAGTTCTCCCACCTCTACTAGTTACTTATCCTACCTCACTCACTCTAATTGATCTCAATCCAAGGACACACTCTCCATATTTCCTTAGCTCCTTACTTTGCTCTACTCTATGTGTTATAAGGATCAAGGGTGAAAATGAATTATTTTAACCCCTAGACCTATTTATTACCCACAATCCCTAATCCCCCCTAATCAAAATTTTCACATCCTTTCACCTCTTCTCATCCCATTTCTTCATTTTTCATCATTTTCATCTATTTTTCTTTTGTTGCTCCTCATTTTGCCTCCTTTGTCCTAATTTTATTCCTTCTTTTGATAGCTCACCTACATAATTTTTTTAACTAACGTCTCGAGTGGGAATCATCCCTCCATCTTACTAACATCATATTTTCCAACTCGTTAGGGCATGCTACTTCTCTTTCATTCTCAAAGTGCTATTATTTTGTTTTTCTTTAAAATGGAATTTTCTTCTACTAAGTTCCAATGTCATCTTAAAGAGGAGAAAAATGTAGAAACCTACAATTGCCTCTTGATAATTTTTTTGTTATCAATTCACTTCACATCTTCACTTATAAATTAAATATTTATTTAATTAATTACGTTAATTTGTTTACCAACATTAATTAAATAATTTTAATTATTCAATTAATTAATTTAACCCTTATTCTAGCATTAATTGAATAAATCAAGACTATGTATTCAATTAATCAATCATTCTTCTAATTCCCAACCTTAAATATTTATTTATTTAAGCCCACAATGCTCATTCCAAAATATTAAATAAATAAAATATATTGATTTAATTCTTCTATTTTCCTCTCACGTCATTAGTATACTAAAATAAATTATTCAATTTACTTAGTCATGTGCACAAGTCAAAAAATGATTACTCAAGACCAATATTTCCCAAGCTCCTAGAATGCATGTGTCCAAAAAAAACTTCACTTATAAATTAACCCATGCTTCTAGCTTCTCCCAAAAGTCCTCTCATGCAAACTTATCCACCCATTTTATCAAGAAGATCTTGAACCTTGACATAATCCAAAAAGAAATTTTTGGTCATTCAAAAATTCATTTTTAATCCTCACCTTCAATGTTCTCTCAATAAGATCACCCTCAAATATCCTTGAGTCATGGAACTTCTTTTGTGCACTTCACAATCAATCATATCCACTGATCAATCCTCCAAATCTATAAATAGCCACTCATGAAATTTATTTTGGTAAACTTCATGAATGCAAGGTTATGCTACTAGTGTGAGCATCAACATGCTGACATTCACGAGCATCCAAAATTTTAAGCATATCCATACTCTTAGTGTGCAAGAAGAGGCCTTTGATAGAATTTTTTGTATTTTTCATTTTGGGGCACTTTCCTCTTAAGCTCAACCAAAGGTATTGATTGAGTACCAAATAAAAAATTAAATTTGTTTGTTAAGTCTTATTCTTGTTGTTACACCCTATGTTATTACCTATTTATTATTACCTTGTTTGGTTAAAATGCTTGAATATATATGAATTTTCTTTGTATATGAATCTTGATAGAAATATGATGAATGAATGTTTGATTCAATTTGATGTTTTATAATGATTCTAAAGATGAAATATATGATGCATACGAATGTATTATTATCAGCTAACTAATGTTGCAATGTACTAAGCTAGATGTAGAAACAAATTAAAACCTCTGAAAGAGAGGGGAAGCATCACTCAGGAGAAGAACTTTGTCTAGTAACCCTTAATGAGCTTAACTGAGCATACACACACTAACACCCTAGTTTCTCTAAGTTGATTCAAGTCAGTTTAGGTAAATGGTAAGTGATCTTTAGTATTGGTCATGAATATTTATATTGGTTTATGATCTTGCTCTATGAATGTTTTGATTGGGTAATGCGCTTAAGTCTTTATGTTGAGTGAAACTCCTTCCTTGTGTGTTCATATTTATATTGATGAGGTATATATATATAATGTATATATGTACATGTCTATGATAAACTCATACATATAAGTAAATATGTGCATGAGTATACGTATGTAGACATATCTACGCATGCTCATGGACGAATTACCCATATGTATGGGAATATAATCAATTGGATAATTGTGACATATATGCATCAATAGATTAAAATGAGAATGTATATGTGAATATATAAGGATATTAAAATAAAATGTTATATATACGTAATGTATATATATTAACATATATGTATATAATCACATATATACATATATATTTATGTATATACATAATTTTTATTTTGATATATGTTTATATATTTATTAATTGGAAAGTAATGCATTTGGTAATCTAGAGAATACATATATATATATATATATATATATTAAAGATATAATATATATATATAATATATAGCGTGAAGTATTATGAAATATTCAAAGCACATTATTATAGCACTAGAGTTGATATGTTTAAAGCACTTTAAATAATGCTTAATGCATTATTGCACTACCTTTAATATTGTTGTAGCTAAAGTATAACCACAGTGCATGAATCTTGTGAATAAGTTAAAAGACTTAAAGTGCATGAGTAAGGGAAATACAGTTAAAATGTTGCAAGAGGAATAAAAGCAGATTTAACAATATTGAAATAGTCTTTGGTTGTGCTATAATAGAGGGAACTAAAATATGAATGTGTAGCACCAAAAACTGAAGGAAGAGGAAGAAATAAGAAATCTAAACTTGTGCCATAACCAACAAAACCATTAGATAAGCATAAAAATCAGTCAAAATCAAAGATGGAAAAAATATGAGGGTAGTCAACTTGAAAAATCAAATAGGAAATCTATAAAAAGGCATTGTCCCTTGACTTAGTAAAAGAGTCATGTTGTCTCATGAATTAAGTTGACTCGGCCATTGGAAATGTGAGGACTGTCATGTGTTGCAATCTAAGAGTTAATTTTGTTGATTTGATGCATGGGCATAGGAAGGTGAAAGAATTGTTAGTTTTTTTGTAGCCTTTGGATGCTCAAATTTTAGTATATATAGAGGTGCTCTCTCTACCTTTTGTTACACTTTTCATTATAATTACTCTGTTGTTATTTTGCTGCATTTTTTGTGCAAATGAGTTTGAGAGCTTGATATCTAGTGAGTTTCTTTCTTATTTTGCATTTGAAATTGTTGAGAGAATTGGTAAGAGGCTAGAAGTGGAAGCTAGGTTGAACTTCAAGGAAATAGCAAGCAAGCTTGTGGAATTGAGTTGGGAAGGAAGAATGATTTGTTCCAAAGCTTTTATATAGTCATGATGATTTCTATTCCTTTTTTATTTATGTTGGAAAGGTTATTTATTTATGGTTGTCGTGTTTGGAAAGGAATGATTTAAATGTGTGTTGTGATGCATTAGATATGCTTGTGCAAGTTTCTTGGTTGATTCTTTCTTTTTGAAACCTTTTAATTTGGTTTATAACTATATAGATATATATCCTATATTGGAAATTATATGATTTTTTTCTATTTATACTTTACAGAGGTTGTCAATACTATACGTATTTTTCTAATACTATATGTATGTAGCAAGAGATAGAAGTTGCTTTGAGTTACTTTCACAACAATGTCATTTAATTGTGGTTTATTAGTTTGGTTATTCCTAGGGTTAGTATAATCCATGGGGAAAGGGGGTAACCTATGTATAGAGTATGAATGGTCAAAACCAAATTGAGCTAGGAAGGTGGGTGGACAAATGAATCTCACTCGAAGTACTGGGTGATGAATTCTTTGGCCAAAGTAGTGTAAGTAGCCACTAATTACACTCCCAGTTCACTGTGATTCGGGTTTACATACTATGAATGGATTTTCATACATGTAGGTTGTAGCCACAGTATGGTAGCTCTAGATATGTAGGACACAACACCATGCTTAGAGAAGGCTAGGATTATGAGGTTACCAAACCAATCTCTTCATCTCTATATAATCTTAAAATTATGTTATGTGAAATCATTACTTGTATTAATGAAATGATTCTTTGATTATGCAATGGGAAAGTTTGGAATGGTTGTTTCAAATGTGCATTAGTTATTCAAAAGAAAAGAAATTTTTATTGTTTTTAATGTTAGTAGCATAACTATTCACTTGTGGGTAAAACATAGTAAGATTTTTGGGTAGAAAAATGGGCATGTTACACTTGTTTCATGATTTCTTGATCCCTATTGTAGGTCTACAATGCGGGTATTGAGCTAATCATCTAAGTATTAGAAGGATATTTTTCTCCTCTAGGCCATCTTACATCATATCTTAGAGGGATTTCTTTACACTTAATATTTTGACTCTAAATGACCCCTATGATACCACCTAGGCACATGGATGCAATATAATTTGAATGTTATATATATATGGATATAATTTGTAAGAAGGGTTGGTCAATCTATAAGTATTCTTGACTATATTTGTCTCAAGGTAATTTGGTAAGCGGCAAGATCATATTTCGTAAACCAAAAGGGTGTTAAAAAAAATTCATGTATGTATGTGACTATATCCATAACAAGTTCTAATCATTTAGGAAAATATTTGAGCCTAGTTATGGGGTTCCTTACCCTGGAAGCAACCTCAAAATCCCTCTCAATTGTGTTTTCTACTCAAAGACATTGGGGTTGTGCTCCTATCAAGTGAATTCCTTGCCAGGGTTGTGCTACACGAGACTCATTTTCTCCAGTCCATTGGGAGCTCATTGTAAAGTTGTTTTAGGGATGTTGGTGTTGCTCCCCAAGTTAAAAATGATCTTTTTCCTACTTCTCATTTGTAGGAAAAAAATATCTCACCTTCTCATCCTATTGATTATTTGCAGGCGATGGTTTCTAAGTTTTCTCATTCTTCTAGTGCTACCTTGGGTAAGGGGTTCCTTCCTCAAGAGGTGGCCCCTTTTTCTCTCCCTATTGATCAGGTCACTATGCAAGGTGTCCTGATTTGTGTTCCTTCTCTCTTGCATGTGATATAGGCTTGCAATGAAGGGCACACAATCTTTTTGGTGGCACCCCTTCTTTCCTCTTCTACCCCTCTCCTGTAGGAATCAATCTTTCTTGCTCCTCCTAGTCTTAGCTTTCTTCCCTGTTACTCCTTCAAGGTTCTTGAATTCTTGTTAGATAGTCTTTACTCATATGACTTTTTCCATTATCAAAGGAATTTTTGGATATCAACCAAACATTGATGTTATATGTAGTTGGTCATCCAAATGTTGGACTATTTCAAGTATTCCTCATGTTACGACCTTGTTAAACAAATACCTCTTCATGTTCCTTTTTAATCAATGAAGGATTGTTCAAGAGTTCTAGAAGGAGGTCCCTAGTTTTTTGGGATGGCTTATCTTCATTTACAAAGATGGACTACTAGCTTTGATGCTACCAAAGTTAACATGGTTGTTATTTGGTTTCATTTACCTAAGCTCCCTCAAGAATTTTGGGATGAAAATATCTTCCAAGGTATAGCTAATGTTATTGGTTAATGGGTTGTCATTAACAATGTTGCAAAATCTTGAAAAAGATTTGTTTTGTTAGATTTCATGTTTGTGTCAAAACTAATAAGGTTTTTCCTAGCACTATCAAATTGTGCTCCAAATTAGGTGTCTAAGAGTAGGAAATTCACTATTAGTCCCCTTCGCCACTTTTTCATCATAAAAAGGGGCACTATAGGATGAGGCATAAAGGTTTGGTTTCAGATTCACTTGGGCCTTCTAGGGACATGTCACTAGTTGTGATGTGTCCTTAGCCTCTTAATCATGAGAAGGTGTTGGAAAGCATTGTGAAGGACCTCATTGACAAGGGAAAAGGTTCTTGCAAGGTTAAAAAAATCTTAAAGCTATGTTTGAGTCCCTTAACTAAGTTTTTTCGTTCAAAAATTGACAAGACTTTCATCTTGGTCCTACTCCTCTTTAGAGCCCTTTGGTGAGGTTTGGATTCAAACCACCTTGAATGTTCAAGTTCAACATACTTTGTTTCTTGTTGTTGGTTCTTTGGGGTCTTTTTTATGCATGTTCCTTTTCTAGTTGTTCCTTGCTCCTTGTTGTTGCTTTTGTTGTATTAAGATGTTGGGTTCCTTTCAAAACCCATTTCCAGTTCATAGCTCTGGTCAAAAGTGATTACCTTAATAAAAAAAATTAAGTTATTTCTACAAATGTTAGAGTAATGCAAGTGCCACATGGAAATCATATGTTGCTAGAATAAACATCGAAATTATCCTAAATTCAATTAGGTCATGAATGAAATCAAATGATATAATTTTTTGGGGGAAAGTTGCAAAACATTCATATAATGCATATGATAATAATAACATCATTATCTACATCACATTGAATGAAAATTGACTCATATTGATTAAATGTTCAAGTCCTTTTATCCATATTGATATAATAATCATAAGAAAAACCAAGTAACATTGTTTACTAACTAGAATAACCATATATTTAAATCTAATATTGCAAGAGGATTTATTAAAAAATGCATGATCAAAGGCTGGAGAATAACATGTGATTGTCTCAAAAGTAGATAAGATTATCACAATCATAAAATAAATCAGATAGTACTAACATTTCAAAATGGGTTGGCCTTACATTTATGAGCTTTGAATCATGCAAATTGGTTTTTCCATATAGAGGCACACACTTTGATGTGTGGTGACAAATTTTGACTTATTTCATCAATGATCACTCTATATAAGACTCAACATAGATTAGATCAACATTTTTTAGTTTGAAAGCTTATCTTGATGCTTGTAGGCACACACTCAAAATGCAATCACAACCCATTTAAATTTCAAACCTACTTACAACCTCAAATGGCATGCACCATTGACTATAGTTGCATGCTTTTGAAATTTGAAATAGTCTTACTTATTGATAAGTGTGCATCCTTGCATAGTGATGAAAATTTTGAATCTCAAACTTTTTTTTCTACATATTAGCATGCTTTTGATACATTTGCTAAAACAATTTGACTTAGATTTTTCATGTTTTTCATTGCTGTTAGAATGTTGGACAATGTAAACTACATGTCAAATTTTGAAAGTATCCCCTTCTTTATGATGCATTCTCTAGCATGGATTTGCAAGTTTGATGAATCCAAAAAATGATGTCATTCATTGTGATAAACTTCTTAGACCTAAGTTGTATATTTTTTACCTTCAAAACTGACCTCTCCATTATCCTTAGTAAGATGGGACAAGGCTTTGAAACATGACTTTGATTAGGAAAAAAGATAAAAGTTTAAATTGATAAACTTGACACAATACAAAAAAATTGCATCAATACAACACCAAGACATGGTTCTCAAAAGCAATAGTCAAGCAAAGAAATTATATTTTTCTTGAATGTTGAATATGATCTACTTGGCCATTATACTTATACAAGAACATATACCCAAAGTGTAATGCCCTGTTTTATTCCTAAATTTTTGTAGCTTATGTTCAAAGGAAATTAATAAAGATAATTAATATTACACCAAACTGGGATTAAATAAAGATTAAGTTGTTAAGAATGGTCAGCCAATATATGAGGAGTTGTGTCCCTTGAGCAAGGTAAGGTATATAAGGAAGGTAGATTTAGAAGGAAAAGAAAAGGGAAAAGAATTATTATGACTAATTACAAGTAATAGGAATCAACACTAGTAAATTAACTCATTTAAAGTCAAATTATTTTCTCTAAATGCAACAATGAAGGGTTGTAACTATTAAGCTAAAAAGGTGTGACTCCCTCAAACTTGAGATATAAAAGGGAGAGCATTTCATTTGAGAAAGACATCCATAACATCATTCAATTAGTCCATTAAGAATAAATATGTTGTGACTCCTTCTAATGTGAAAGATTGTGACTCTTAATGTGAAAGGTTGTGACTCCTCAATAATAAGATGTAAAAGGGAGATCACTTCCATGTGGAGAAAAGAATTAAGTGGATAGAAAAAGGAAAATAAGAAATTAGAATATAAGAGATCTATTGGAAATAAATATTATTTTTAGCAAGAATATTATTGGGAAGTGAGTTTTAAAATATAAATTAGGAATATATATATAATTGTATAATGAAATGATATTTTATTAACAATTAATATAATAAGATTCTTTTAGCAATCTATTTTGAATATATATAAGTGTTTACAAATAGGGAGGTTGAGCAACCTTTTGGGTTAATGAGATGGGAAGTATCAACTTTCCCTTCATCAAGTATGCACCCCCAAGATGCAACATGTTGGAAAATGATCAACACTCCCCTTGGGATTTGTGACAAGGGACTAACCGCCTCTCATGCGATTCATGTCTCTACCATTTGCATCGAGCATTGATAGATTGATCTTTTGATGCAAAAAAAAACATGGGCCAACAATTAGTATCAGAGTGTTGGGTCACAGGTTTGAATCTTCTCAGGTAACGCTAAGGGGGAGATTGTTAGTAGATGGTCAGTACTCCCCTCAAGATCCATGACAAGGGACTAACTGCCTCTCATGCGATCCATATCTCTACCATTTGTATCGGGTGTTGCCAACATAGCACTCATGTAGTTGAGAGGCATATGAGTGGTCTCAAGCTTGTTGAGGGAGTCACACCTTTTCAGCTTAATAGTTACAACCCTTCATCACTGCATTTAGGGAATAATAATTTAATTTTAAATATGTTAATTTTCTACTGGTTGTAATGTCTTGTTTTATTCCTAAATTTCTACAACTTATGTTCAAAATAAATTAATAAAGATGATTAATATTACACCAAACTAGCATTAAATAAAGATTAAGTTGTTAAGAATGGTCAACCAACATATGAGGAGTTGTGTCCCTTGAGAAAGATAAGGTATATAAGGAAGGTAAACCTAGAAAAAAAAAAGGGAGAACTATTATGATTGATTACGAGTAGTAGACATCAACACTAGCAAATTAACATATTTAAAATTAAATTATTATTCTCCAAATGCAGCGATGAAGGGTTGTCATTATTAAGGTGAAAAGGTGTGACTCCCTCAAACTTGAGATATAAAAGGGAGAGCATTTCATTTGAGAAAACATCATATCATCATTCAATCAATCAATTAAGAATGAATATGATGTGACTCCTAATATCAAAGATTGTGAATCTTAATGTGAATAGTTATGACTCTTTCAAATATGAAAGGTTGTGACTCCTTCAAATATGAAAGGTTGTGACTCCTCAATAATAAAATATAAAAGGGAGATCACTTCCTTATGGATAAATGGATCAAGTGGATTGGAAAAAGAAAAATAAGAAATTGGAATATAAGAGATCTATTGGAAATAAATATTATTTTTAATATGAATATTATTGGGAAGTTTTAAAATATAAATTAGGAATAACTATGTGCATGTATGTATGTATTATAATTTCACAATGAAATGATATTTGATTAACAATTAATATAATAAGATTCCTTTAACAATTTATTTTGAATATATATAAGTGTTTATAAATAGGGAGGTCAATCAACCTTTCGAGTTCATGAGATGGGAAGTACCGACTTTCCCTTCATCAAATACACCACCTCTAAGATGCAACGCTTGTGGGGCTGGGAGCGTATGAGTGCTGTTAGACTTGTTGAGGGAAGAAATATTCATGCATTGATAAAGATGGTGGAGAGGCAGAAATGAAATGACAAATGAAATAATTTCATGCTTTTATGTTTATCATCATTGGGTGTCAAAATTGTTGCAAATGGAGCACAAACACCATGGTATGACATAGACCAAGGTGTGCAAGGTGACAATTTATGAGAGACAAGAAGTCAAAGGACAAAGCCAAAAGAAAAGGAATTCCCCAAATCATACTTAGGACCTAATTATCCCAATTGCTTTTCCAAGACAAACCATATACAACAAGAAAATAAAAGAGATCATGATCCATCATCACTCCTCTAAATCCAACACAAGACATCCTCGAGGTAGCTAGTAACATGACCAAAAAACAATCAAAAGATAAAACAAAATCAAACCAACAAAGTGTTTTCCAGAGAGATAATGTTTGCCGATAGTATTGATAAGATGATTGATTAGATTGATTAAGTTGACCAAGATGACCGAGATGACCAATTGATTGATTGATTGACCAAAGTTGATTGATAGGTTAACACAGGCTGATTAATTGATTTGATTGATTATGCCTAGTTTTAGGAAAGACACATCTTGAATAAGTTAAGGTTAATTGACCAAGTGACAAACGTAAATTGGTTTGATTAAGTGTGATTGATATGATTGATTGATGTGATGATGCCTAATTTCAGGAAAGAAATATCCTATTGAAGGTGAAGGACACATCTGATAAATTTGACTGATCAACCATTTTGATAAACACCTAGCTGCAAGAGAGACATGTCCTGCTTAAGGTGAATGACAAGATTGACCAAAGACAATGTTTAATCTCAAGAAATACACATCTTGATAGAAGACAAGTGATAAGATCAAATGAGAAAAATGGCATAATGCCACATTCCGATATAAGACCAATGACCTAATAGTGATTGATGATAAGGAAATTGATTGATTTGAAGATTCATTGAAGATTAAATATTTATAAGATATGTTTTTCTATTAATTAATGATTTGGTTTGAATAATGATTGGTTGCAGACAAAGAACAAAACCTAACTCAACAAACCCTAAAGGACTAACATAGAGCCTTAGGGGCTCATCGGCATATGGCCTTACCTTTGTTATACATACAGAAACCTCATAGTTCAAACATGACATGAACCAAAATATGAAGGACAAACCTAATATCTTGGGGGCCCATTGTGTGAGGGCCTTGCTTACGTAGAAAATGTGCAGAGACAACGTAGTTCAACCAAACTAACGTAGACTGAATCAGACCACTCTATTTTTGGAAGTTTTGAATTTTTCTGATGTTTTTGGATTTTGATTTTTTATGATTTCTTTTGGATTTTGATGTTTTATGGTTTTTTTTGGATTTTGATGTTTTATGTTTTTTTTTTTGGATTTTGATGTTTTATTATTTTTTTGGATTTTGATGTTTTAAGAAATATGATACCATATGTATGATCCCATGAAGACATCAATTAAGGAATTTCCCCTAGTTAGATGTAGGACCAACTTATTATGTGTGAGGGGAATCAACAGATGAATGCAAAGGATGATCATGAAGGCAAGGGATACTAATTGTTGATGGTTCTTGGCTCATGGAAAGGATGACAAAGTTTTATTATAGATGATATGGGTGAATGGGTGAGGAATGGAATACCAGGAAGAGTGATAGTAGATGGAGGAGCATAGACTAACTACACATGGTGCCTATTTTCTAGGTTTTCACCATGGTACTTATCCCAAGTTCCACTGAAGTGGTTTTCACTTTTGGACGAATTATTTCTCTTTATTATTTTTTTCCATTTTTTTCCATTTTTTGGTTTTTTTGACTTTTTGAAGGGATACTCTAAGATTAAGTGTAGTACTTGCAAAGATGCATGTTGTTGATGGGTTCATACAATCATTCACCTTTAGGAGTAGAGATTTGATAAGCACTGAATCCATATGTTGTTGTGATGATATAAGGGCCCAACTAATTAGGTTTGAATTTTCTAGTATTTTCTTGATCTATTTGATTCTTTGGATTCTCTTTCAAGACTAAGTCACCAATGCCAAAGATTCAAGGTTGGACCTTCTTATTTTAGTTGTGTCAAAGGCAGTTCTAATATGCTTGCAAATGCATCAAGGCATTCTATCTCTTTTCATCCAGTAACTCTAGCTCATGTAGACGAGATACATAGTATTCTTCTTGATCAATCAATCCTTTCATAGATACTCTTAGGGATGGTAACTCGACCTTGATGGGAAGTATGGCCTCAGATCCAAATACAAGGGAATATAGAGTGGCTCTTGTAGGGGTGTGAACACTAGTATGATGGGCCCATAAAGAGGGATTCAGTCATGACCAACATCATTGAGGATAGTCTTATTAGATGCCTCAGCTTGATCATTACCTGGGGGGTAATACAAGGTAGTGAAATGGTGTTGGATATGAAAATTTTCATAGAGTTCACTGACATCTTTATTCTTAAAAGGGTGACCATTGTCTGTAATGTGGACTATGGGATACCATAGTGACATATAATGTAATTAAAAATGAATTTGGATATCTACTTTTCAGTAATGTTGGTCATCGGGATGGCTTTGATCCACTTGGTAAACTATTCTATAGCTACATGGATAAACTTATGTCCATTTGTAGAAGTGGGATGAATCTTTCCTACGAGGTTGAGTCCCCATTAAGAGAATGGCCATGATGATGTGAGAGGCTACAATTCCTAAGTTGGCACATGTATATGATCTCCATGAATCTGACACTGGTGACATCTCTTCACAAAGTGATAGGCATCATGTTCCATTGTAGGCCAATAATATCCCATCCTCATAATCATTTTAGCTATTGTAGGACCAACAAAGTGAGCTCTACATATACCATGATGAACCTCTTGTAAGCTTGTTTGTGCTTCATTTGAATTGAGACATTGGAGGAGGGTACTATCTAGGCTACAATGGTAAAGAGTATCTCCGATGATGGCACATTTATAGGCTTGTCGGATAAAGGCTTTGTGTTGGTTGGAAGACAAGTCAGAAGGGAGAGTCTAGTCATGCAAATAATTATAAATGTCTTTGTACCAGGGAGATTTGAGACCAACAAGTTCACACACAAGTTTAGTTTTAGGGACATTGAACATAAGGACCAATAGTTGTTCTACCAAGAAATCATATTGTGATACATTGTTAGGAATTCCCAAGAGAGATCCAATTGTTTCCATTGCGTCAACTGCCTTGTTCTGGATTCTCATTATCTACTCAAAGGTAATAGACTCAAAGTATATTCTAAAACTATCAATCATGCATTTGTAGTGCATCAGTTTCTCATCCTTGGTATCATAATCATCATTGACTTGCTTGATCACTAACTGGGAATCACCATAAACTTGAAGATCCTTAATTTTCCATTTTATTGCCATTCAAAGTCCTGTCAATAGTGCCTCATACTCACCTATGTTATTAGTGCATGGAAATGCTATTCAAAATTATTTAGGAATGGAATCCTCTTGAGGTTTGATGAATAAAATTCTTGCTCTTGAACCATGACTTGTGTGAGACCCATCGAAGTACAACTTCCATGTCATTGGTGTTTCTATGATAAAGATTGATTCATCTAGGAAGTCAGATATTAAAGGATGGTCTACCTTCACTAGTGCATCTGTGAGTTGACCAACTATCACTTGTCCTTTTATCACTTTTTTGATCAACATATTTAATGTGATATGCACTTAAGATCATAACCCACTTAGCTAACCATCTTGTTAGAGTTGCTTTACTGAGAAGATACTTCAAAGGATCAATTTTGGCTATCAAGTTTGTCTTATGGTTCATCATGTAATGTCTCAATTTATAGGCTGAAAATACAACTACAAGGCATGCTCATTCAATAGTGTTTTAGTTTAACTCATATCTAACAAAGGTACGACTAATGTAGTAGATTGCTCGTTCTTTTCCATCATTGTCATTTTGTGCTAATAATGCCCCCAGTGTTGATGTAGTTATTTTCACGTACACTATAAAATGTCTACCATCTGTAAGGAAAGCTAAGGTGCAGAAACAACTCTCCTAGCATCAAAACCTTAGGGAAGAATGCAAAGGTCTTTTAAATTTTTCAATTACAGTCCAATTAAGATACACTTGAAAGAAATAGTAGAAACAAAGAAATAAACATACACAGATGAACACCAAATTTATGTGGGAAAACCCTTACAAGAGAAAAACCCACCATACCAAGAAAAATCCCTTTGTATTACAGTAAAAAAAATTACATATAGAGTACGGGCTTCACTCTCTGATGTCAAATTACAGCAACATACACAATGATCAACCTTGTATAGAACATTCAAGTTACAATGCTCTTAGAATTGAATTCACACTGATCACTCATCAAACTGTTCATCCAACCATTCGTCAACTAATCATCCAACAGAACATCATCATCAATCTTAGAGTATATCCATGTCGTCCCTGGTCTATTGAACTTCCTCATAGGAATGGCCACAATATTCTAACTTCCAACGGTTCCCATTCTGCTCCCTGATTGATTGAAGTCACACCATGTAGGATAGTCTTCCAATCGGTCAAAGCATTTAAACTGTGTTCGCATGTCGGTGAGACACTAACGTGTCTCCCCAATGCCACAAGACCTAATTGTCATTATCACCAAGAGTCATGACCATAGGCAAGACGTTATACCGAACGCAAATCCATATTGTGAAGATCTATCAGCAAGAGTTCTATCACCAAGAGTCACATAGATCTCTATGTCATAACAATATTCATCGAGCAAAACTGTCGGTAAGACCAACCATATCACTGAGATGTCATATGAGCTCATGACAGTCGATGATACTACCGCTTTCGCCAAGAGATCATATCATTGTTCAAAAGTAACATCGACACCAGTATTCCCATCAGTGAGACTTACACTATCGCTGAGACATTATTCCATAGGTTCCAAGTCACCTTGAGACCATCCTTCACTAGGAGTCATACCAACAACAGACTACACCATCGGTGAGACAAACCTCCATCGCTAAGACTTCATACCGAAGCCTTCATGTTACTCTGATGACTTCTAGTGAATAATTGTTAGTGAGACATATCACATCGTTAAGACTTCATACCGAAAGAAAATCTTTCAGCCAAGAGTCTCCCTAATAACTACAGTCACCATGAGTCTCCCTGACATCCACTAGGAATCAAATCGTCAGCCAAACCAACCCACTCAGTAGAGGGTTACACTGGACATCACAAGTCATAGCAATAGCTTCAGTTGGCATGATAGTAACAAGGTCTCAGCGACCTAAACATTTCACAAGGTTGCACAATAGTTAGTCGACTAGACAATAAGGATGTCACAACCGACTTGGCTCTTTTAAAGGTTTCAACTTGTGAGATTGACGCACAATATTTCAACAATCTCCCACTTGACGAAGATCACACAGGCACCTCAAGAGCACAACAAAAACTACTAAAATTCATGGGAACTAATGCCCATCGAACTGGCACACCACTTGAACTTGTCTGTGCTCACTGGCTTTTTCAATGCATCTACAACATTCTCTAGAGTATCCACTTTTTCTAAAGAGACCTTTCCATCCTCCACCATATCTCATACAAAATGATACTATACATCTATATGTTTCGTCCTGGCATGGAAAGTAGTATTCTTCGCCAAAAAAATAGCACTCTAACTGTCATAGTAAATTTTTATTTGCCCTACATCAAAACCAATGTTAGAACACAAATGTTTTAACCAGATTGCTTCTTTGCAGGTGTGTGTTTCTGCCATGTATTATGCCTCTATAGTGGACAAGGTGACTATAGCCTACCGCTTACTCATCCAACTAATTGCACCACCATTCAACATGAAAATATATCCACTAGTGGATCTTCTGTTGTCAATGTCCCCTGCCCAATCAGAATCCACATAGCCTCGAATACTGAGAGTCCTCTGTGATTCAACCAAGTTCCCATGGTAACATAAAGTATATTCTGAAGTGCCCTTCAAATATCTGAATACTCTTTTCACAACATCCCAATGTGTTCTTCCAGGATTATCCATAAATTGACTAAGTACTCTCACTGCTTGGGAAATGTCTGGCCTTGTACAGACCATTACATACATTAGACTGAAAACTACACTAGAATAAGGTACATAGGTTATGTCCTCCATCTCAGTAGGAGATTTTGGATAGTCTTCAATAGATAGCTTCATTCCCTGCAAAACTGGAACAACTAGTTTCTTACAATCATTCATACAAAATCTCTCTAGAACAGTCTTGATATACTTACTCTGATTGAGCCAAAGTTTTCTACTATTCTTTTCCCTAGTTATTTCCATTCCTAGAATATACCTTGCTGCACCAAGATCTTTCATTTCAAACTTTGCAGACAACTGAGACTTAAGATCAGAAATCATTAACTTACTATTGCCTATGAACATCATATCATCAACATAGAGAGCAATAATAAGAACTCGGTCACTTTTAGCTTTGTAATACACACAATGATCATATTTTGATCTTAAAAATCCCAATGACAAAACAAAAGTTTCAAACTTCTGGTACCACATTCTAGGAGACTGCTTTAACCCATACAAAGAATTTTTCAACTTGCAAACCAATTTTTCTTTACCTTTCTCCACAAAGTGCTCAGGCTGGGACATATAAATTTCTTCTTCAAGATCACCATGAAGAAATTTTTTCTTCACATTCATCTGTTCAACCTCTAAGTCATATGCTGTTGCAAGTGACAAGAGAAATTTGATAGATGTCAGCTTAGCTATAGGAGAAAAAATTTCTCCATAATCAATTCCCTCTACCTGGGAATACCCTTTTGCGACCAACCTTGCCTTATACTTTTCCACACTGGCATCCAGACCTATTTTCTTTTTAAATACCCATTTGCAGCCCACAAATTTTCTGCCTTTAGGCAAGGGCACCAAACTTCAAGTATAATTTTTTTCTAATGATGCCATTTCTTCATTTAATTCTTTTCTAATGATGCCATTTCTTCATTCATGGCTTCCAACCAAGAGTTTGAATCAGACATTCTAAATGCCTCTTTCACAGTCCTAGGCTCATCAGTGCTAGAAATTAAAGCATAGGCGCAAGTAGAATCTATCAAAGAAAACCCATACCTATCAGGTTGCTTTCTTTCACAAGTTGACCTCCTCACTTGCTGAGGCTGAGGTTGTTCTTCATCAGAACTCTCAGAACTACTTGAGCTCTCCTTAGTTTCAAGTACATTTTGAATTTTGAATTCCTCTTTATTTAGTGTTGGAGGAATTTCAACTACATCCTTTTTGTTTTCTGATTGTCTCTGACTACAGATCCAAGGTAGAAGGCTTCAGCTCATGAAAGATAACACTTCTGTTGTATAGAACCTTCTCCATATTAGGATTCCAAAGCTTGTATCCTTTTATGCCAACACTATAACCAATAAAAATACATTTGATAGTCTTGTTCTCCAATTGAGATCTTTTCTCATTCGACACATGTGCACATGCCTCATAGCCAAAAACATGAATATGTCTCAGAGAGGGCTTCTTTCCAGACCATGCTTTGTAAGGAATTTTCTCAACAAGAGTAGAATTAGGAGAACGGTTTATCAAGTAACATGTCGTAACAACTGCCTCAGCCTATAACTTCTCCTCCAAGCCAGCACTGCTCAACATACTTCATGCTCTTTCCATCACAGTCATGTTGAACCTTTCTGCAACTCCATTTTGCTGCAGGGTGTAAGGTGTATTTTTATGTATTTTAATCCCATGATCTTTATTGTACCTCTCAAATTCATCAGAACAAAATTCACCACCATTATCAATCCTTAAACATTTTATTTTTCTTCTAGTCTGATTTTCTACAAGGTTCTTAAATTTCTTAAACCGACTGAACACTTATGATTTACTTTTAAAAATATAAACAAATGCTCTTCTTGAATAATCATCAATGAATGATACATAGTACCCTGACTTAGACAAAGAAGGAACATTCACTAGACCAAAAACATCAAAATGTATATAATCAAGCAAACCAGAAGATTTGTGAGGACTGGAGTAAAATGAAGCACTGTGTTGTTTACCATATATACAGTGTTCACAAAACTCGAATTCGAGGTTACAATCTTCATGCCCCTCAACCAAGTTTTTATTCTTCAAGGTTTTAAAACCTTTCTCTCTAATGTGGCCTAGCCTATGATGCCAGAGCATAGTCTTTTCTACTGGAAGTTTAACTTCCATAGAGTTTACACTATCAAGAACTTTTACCATCTTTTCTCCATGAGTAGCTTTTTGTGACTTTACAAAGACACTATTGCATTAAACAACATGTGCAACCAGCTTATACAAGGTACCAATATGAGCACCCCTTGCTAGCACCACTGAGCCTCTATTCATCTTGCAGCCATTTCTAGAGAACGTGACTTGCACTCCAATATCATTCAACTTACTAATAGAAAGTAGATTTTGAGCCAGACCTGGTATATGCATTACATCATTGATTCCCTTCACTCTTCCATCAGGGAATTGAATTCTGACTCTTCCATGACCAAAAATTTTTAAAGATGAATCACTTGCCAAATATACCTTTCCACCATTGTATTTTTCATACTTTGTGAACTAGTCTCTATGAGATGTCATGTGGAAAGATGCTCTAGAATCAATCAGCAAGACATCATTTGATGCCTATGTAGCCAAGGTTGCAATGAAGGCGTCTACATCACTCTGAGATGAATCATTTTTAGAAGAATTATTCTTCTTTTTCTCCTCTTTACAATCCTTTCGGACATGGCCAAGTTGCCCACAATTCTAGCACTTCACCTTAGACTTCTTACCAGGAGACTTTGATCTCCCTTCTGATTTGGAGTTGGACTTCTTGTCCTTCTTGCCTTTTTCTTTCAATTTGCCTCTAACAGCAAGAGCATCCTTCACCATCTTAGAAGATTTCCTTCTCATCTCTTATGATAACAAAGAAGAAACAACATCTTCCATCTTAAAAGTGGATGTCGTACTCCCAATAGCCATCACCAAGTGATCCCAAGAATCTAGCAAAGAACATAATAACAACATACAACAATCTTCTTCATAAATCTTCACACCCACAGATGTTAACTGTGCAATTAGCGTGTTGAATGCATTCAAAAGATCAGAAATGGACCCTCCTTCCTACATTCTCAAAGAGTACAACTTCTTCCTCAAGAAAAAATTATTCACCAAGGACTTTCCCTGATAAATAGCTACCGGTCTTTTCCATAAGGAAGATGCAGTCTTTTCTTCATGAACATTCAGAAGAATAGAGTCTGCTAAATAGAGCCTTATCAACCCCTTTGATTTTCTATCTACAAGATCCCAATCCTCTTGCTTCATGCATGTAGGCTTCATTCCAGACACAACAATCCAACAATCATGATCAACCAATAGATCATCGATTAGGATCAACCAACAGATCTTCCATTTTAAGTTTCCACAACTCAAAATTGCTACCATTGAATTTCTCAATTTCAATCTTTCCTGATGTGCTTTCCATCTTAATCTATAATTCAAATTACCAAACTTCTACAAGACTCCCATTGAATAGAAATTGACACAAAAAACCCAACACCCACAAGGATAACACAACTGGCTAGGCTCTGATACCACTTGTAAGGAAAGCTAAGGTGTGGAAACAACTCTCCTAATATCAAAACCTTAGGGAAGAATGTAGAGGTGCTTTAAAAATTTTCAATTACAGTCCAATTAGGATACACTTGAAAGAAAAAATAAAAAAAAGAGAAATAAACATACATAGATGAACACCAGATTTACATGGGAAAATCCTTATGGGAGAAAAACCCCTTTGTATTATAGTAAACAAAATTACATACAAAGTACAGGCTTCACTCTCTGATGTCAAATTACAATGGCATACATAATGATCAACCTTGTACAGAACATTCAAGTTACAATGCTCTCAGAATTGAATTCACATTGATCACTCATCGAACTGTTCATCCAACTATTCGTCAACTGATCGTCCAACAGAACATCATCATTGATCTCAGAGTATATCCATGTCATCCCTGGTCTGTTGAACTTCCTCATAGGAATGGCCACAATAGTCTAACTTCCAATGGTTCCCATTCTACTCCCTGATTGGTCGAAGACATACCATGTAGGATAGTCTTCCGATCGGTCAAAGCATTCAAACTATGTTCGCATGTCAGTGAGACACTAACCATGTCTCCTCGATGCCACAAGACCTAATTGTCGTTATCGCCAAGAGTCATGACCATCAGCAAGATGTTATACCAAATGCAAATCCATATTGTGAAGCTCTATCGGCAAGAGTTCTCCTATCGCCAAGAGTCAAATAGATCTCTATGTCATACCGATATTCATCGAGAAAAACTATCGGCAAGACTAGCCATATCACTGAGACATCATACCAAGCTCATGACAGTCGGTGATACTACCACTTTCACCAAGAGATCATACCGATGTTCAAAAGTCACATCGACACCAATATTCCCATCGGCGAGACTTACATTGTCGTTGAGACATTACTCCATAGGTTCCAAGTCACCCTAAGACCATCCTTCACCAAGAGTCATACTGACAACAGACTACACCTTCGGCAAGAAAAACCTCCATCTCTAAGACTTCATACCGAAGCCTTCATGTTACTCTAATGAATTCTAGTGAATAATTTTTGGTGAGACATATCACATCGTTAAGACTTCATACTGAAAGAAAACCTTTCAGCCAAGAGTCTCCCCGATAATTGCAGTCACCATGAGTCTCCTCGGCATCTGCTAGGAATCAAATTGTTGGCCAAACCAACCCACTCGGCAGAGGGTTACATCGAAGATCACAAGTCACAGCGATAGCTTCAGTCAGAATGATAGTAACAAGGTCTCAATGACTTGAACATTTCACAAGGTTGCACAACTGTTAGTCAGCCAGACAATAAGGATGTCACACTAACTTGGCTCTTTCAGAGGTTTCAGCCTGTGAGATTGAGGCACAATATCTCAACACCATCAATAGGAGCCATAAGAACTGATGGATTCAATAGATAATTCTTGATTTGATCAAATCCTTCTTGACATTTCTCTATCCAAATGAAAGGAATTCCTTTTCATAACAAATTTTGAAATGGATTGATCTTGTCTACTAGTTGGGAAATGAACCTATGGATTGATTGTAGTCTTCCTTGTAAATTCCTTAACTAACTGATATTGGTTGGTGGTGGCATGTCCAAGATAGGTTTTACTTTTACAAGATCAACTTCTATTCCTCTATGGGAGACAATATATCTAGCTAATATTTTTCCTGATTGGACCCCAAAAACACATTTTTTTGGATTTAACCTAAGTTTTTACTTTTCAAGTCTTATCCAAGACTGCTAAGTGACCACTTCTTTCTAGATATTTTGAGAGAATATCATCAACATAATCCTCCATAAGTACGTGCAAATAATCATGAAAAATGGTAGGCATGGCTCTTTGATATGTAGCTCTGGCATTATTTAATCCAAATGGCATTACGTTACAATAGAAGGTTTCCCAAGTGCATGTAGATGTTGTCTTTGGTTGATCTTCAAGAGTAATTCTTTTCTGATTGTATCCTGAGAATTTGTCCATAAGTGATAGCATTTTGTATCTAGCAATGAGGTCAACTATGATGTCAATATTTGGTAAAGGGACATCATCTTTAGGACAAGCTTTGTTGAGATCCCTAAAATCCATACATACTTTGATTTGACCATTTGGTTTTGTGACAGGAATAAGATTAGATATCCAATCTACATAATCAATAGAGCATATGAATCCAATATCCAAGAGTTTCTTTAGTTCCACCCTGACTAGGAGTGCAATATGTGGGTGCATTTTCCTTAGCTTTTCTTTATATGGTTTGGAATTTGGTAACAATGGAAAGTGATTTAGAAAAATTTTGAGGTCCAATCTAGGTATATCAGCATATGACCATGAGAAATAAACTTGTCTCTCTAAAAAGAATTTTGTAAACTTAGGATTTTCCTTGGCAATTAAAGATGCTACCAGATGTATGATTCTAGAGTTGTCTTGTGTCTCAATGTTCACTTCTTTTGTTTCTTCTATAAGCAATGGCGATCTCTCTTGATCTATGGGGATACTATCTAGTCCTCCATCCTCAGGTGTCTCAGAGAGTTTTTCACCTTTGGATACATCCTTTATTTTTACTTTTTCATAGTCAGTAGGCGCCTTTCGATTTTCACCTAAAGACCTATTATTTTTATTTTGACTTTTTTCATTTTCACTTTTGCGACTAGAGGAAAGTACAACCTCACCAAAATATGTTGCAATATTGAGTTCTATGACAAATCCAACCTTATGATCCCCACTTGTTATTCCTTCATGAAGTCCCATGAACTCAACAATTGCTTCATCATTCTTGAATGTATCTAAATTTGGTGGCTCTTGTTGATCCTAATCTATTAATTGTAGGTAAATAAGGGGCAAGCCATCATAGGTATTGTCAAGGGTCATGGTGTAGGAAAAATGTTCCTAGAAGGTAGAATCATCAGTTTCCTAGACGTGCTTAATCCAAGCTTCCCTTTTCAAGGGGACCCTTTGGTGGGGACTTAATGGGGAACAAATTTTAAACATGTGGTTGAATCTTTCATCAAAGGTAGGCTCACCAGGTTCTCTAAATGTTTCCTCAAGGTTATAATTACTGATGGATCTATTGGATTCCAAATCCCATTCACACTCATTGGAGTCAGAGTCGGTATAATAGTCCTCAGATGTCTTGATTTCATTTAAAGCATTAATAGTCTCACTCAAGAGTAACTAAGTACCCTAGATAGTCACTTTTACTAGTAAAAACCCTAACCCTTTATACTTTAGTAATTTAGGAGGTTGTAAGGGTTCCAAAATTCCTTATTTGTTTAGACCAAGGCCATTGTATCCATCATATCCTTGTTGCTTCATTAAGAGGAACCCTTTTGGATACTGTTCAATTGGTAGTTGCTTAGGTTCTATGTCCTCTTCTTTATATAGCCATGTGTGAATGTGGTCATCCAAGATTCATTAGCTAACTCCCCCCATCTAGTTAAGGTATTATGGGGATTGTGGATGATGACTTTAGGCTATAAGGGATGTGGCTTGTTGGAAGACTTTTGTGATTTAGGTAGCTTTCCAATGCAAACGATACTTTTCATGTTGTATTCTCCACATCCTTTGTCTTGAATTTGGATTTTTGGTTTGGATGGTGGGGTGAATGGAGTGGATGATTTGACGAGGTTATATGGATCAATGTAATGGGATGAGGTGTAATATGAGGCCTCTCGATATATAGGCACTTGTCGCTCAATAGTTCCTTTTAATTTTGTAGAATACTAAAAGGGATTGGGATCATCATGAATAGTAACTTTGATTCCATTGTATAGAAACTTGAGGCATTGGTGGTATGTGGATGGTATATCCCTCATAGTGTGAATCCAAGGGCAGCCAAGGAGAAGGTTGTAGTGTAAATCCAAATCCAAGGCATGAATGTTGTGTTCTATATAGCCAGACCAACTCTTATGAGAAGTGAAATAACTCCTTCAAATGAGCATCTAGTGTCATCATAAGCCTTGATAATAATTTTCTTAGTTTGATCTATGAAATTCTCAAAGTATCCTAATACTTTTACTAATTTCAAGGAGAAAATGTTTAAACCTTCTCCACCATCTACCAGGACATGTCTGGTATTACGTTTATTAATGTAGACTTCAAGGTGTAGGACATCATTATGATCTAGCTTTTGTGTGACAAAGTCTTGTTCAGAAAAGGTGACATGATGCGGCATAGATAGGTATCCAACCATGGCCTAAAATTCATTGAAATCTAGATTGGCGTGCACAGATGCTTCTTGCAATTCTTTAGCAAGGATAGATCTATGTTGAGGGGATATGTAGAGGAGTTCCAAGATAGAAATCTATGTGGGAGTCTTCCCTAGCTGGTCTAGGAGATTGTGCTAGCCTTTTGGTTGTAGATAGGAAGGAGGTCTTGGAAGAGTTATCTTGGCTCTACAAGTGGTGACAACACACTCTGAACTTTTCTTATTTATGGTAATGGTGGAAAATTTATCATCAAAGGGTCTTACATTAAGGATAATAGTTCTATAATCATGTTTGACGTTAGTATAATTGGCACTATTGTTATTCCCTAAACTAGAGGCTTTTCCTTTATCATGATTTTGCAAGGGAGTTTTAAATATGGTATGATCAACATTTTTCTTTCCTTGTGAATTTTCTATTGAAATGATTCCTTTTCCGATGAGGTCTTGAATGAAATTTTTGAGTGTCTAGCATCTAGATTTCTTATGTCCTTTTCCACGGTGATATTCACAGTATTCAACTTTTTTCCACTAGTTAGGTTTGATCAATGAGGGTTCATAGTTTTTTATATCTGGTAGTTAGATGATGTTGGATTGCAAGAGTTTATTTAGGACTGATTCAATGGGTACACCCAATGGGGTGTATGTTCTCTTGGTGCGGGGAGGACCTCTACATTGTTGGTTGTTTTGGACTATGTTTAATGTTAGACTTTGACCTTGTGTTTGGGTATTTTATGTGTTTGACGTGGAAGGACCTTTGAGGTGAATGGTAGGACCTTTTATCACTTTAGCATCGACAATTCCATCATTAGTGACATTCTTGTTTCAGGACCAATACTTGTGTAATGCCCATAATTTTACAGTAGGGAAAAAAACACAGCTAATAATTTTTTTAATTTGAACAAAATACTAACATCAATTCCTATTTTAATTCCTCATTTACAATATCATAAGTATGTCCACCAATTCAAAATAAATCTCCCTTTACACAAAATTAGATGATAACCACTACTAACTAAATTTACACATATTTCCTAATTCTAAAGGATTCAATATAAGTATAGAACGAGTTATTTTCTAGGCATTAGTACAATAAGTTAAAGAAACAATTACCATCATAACATATAAATATTTATAATAAGGTTATGTCTTTTGTGGTAATGATGATAATAATTTTCAAATTCCAACTTAACAACAATAATGTCAAGAGTAGAGTCAAGTTTTCAATTCAACTCTATTATAGAAATGGGTGACCATAAAGGTGCATCACAATTATCTTAGGTTATTGTATTGTTTATGAAACATCAATCCTTCACTAATGACACTATGCAATGAAATAAGATGATGTAATATGCATCTAAATCCATGAAATAAAAGTACTAGGTTTATTCATAGGACTAATTATCTTTTCTAACTGTGCATGTTAAGGACACAATAGAAGAGATAAATTTGTGATACTAGAGTGTCATTACTCAATTTAAAGATATTGCCCTCATGCTAATACAATGGTTAGGTATTGAATCACAATACACCATATGGTCAATCATTAGGTCAAGAATGTCTAGTCTATCAATTCAACATAATTATTGGCAAAGAAATCTTGTAACTATGGTATGAGAAACAAGGCCTTACATTCCCCTCCCCTTAGATCAAACTTCCTCCTGGAAGTTTCTATGTTTTGGAGAAGACAAGGACCCTCAATAATAATATAAATAATTGAATTAAAAGTCAATTTTTGTGTTAATTAGTTGATGGGAAATCACTCAAAAAACTATAAGTTAAAAAAATGAAGGATTCACTACAACATATTAATTATTGTACAACTGAAAACAAGGTACATTGATTCATTAAAACTTTACAAGAGCGTCAATAATAATTCATATATATCTTAAATTAATAATCACATTTATTTAAAATAGAGTACACAATGCATACTAAATCCACATTAATAGCTTCATCATTTAGAATGATTCATTTTCCCAGTTATCACTTATGATGCTTATTTTCATCTAATTGCATTAGAAAGACTTTTTGCTATCCAATCCATTACGATCATATCATGTTATATTCCACATGAACATTTGCTTCCCATTAGTTATATGTTTGCTAACACTTAGTTTACAATTGTTTCACATCACAATTGATGAGCCTAGTTTTTGGTCCAATTTTGGGTAGAATGTATAGTTTATTTGTTGGCAGTTGTCATGGACTTTGATGTTAAATGTTGATATTTTCATAATGTTTCCCTTAAACCATAGACATTGGACTTAATCCTATCTCTGCAAGTTTTAATGACATTGGCATATTATGTGGATTATCTATATTTTTTTTGCATGTGGTTAATGAATTTTCCTTAAGATGGTTATAGATGTGCAGTTATTGTGTGTACTGACATTGCCATGCAGATTTAATTCGAGGATGCTAGGTTGAGGAAGACGCCACTAGTTGGGCATGCACCATAACGTCCAACAAAGGAATTGATCAATGTTAAAGGAGGTCAACGACAGAAGATTCCTCATGCAACCAAATGTAACCTCCTTGTAGTGGACTTTACTGATTGAGCATATGCGGGTTATTGTTGTTCTAAATTTGCATTTGGACCTGCATGTCTAACCATATTTCATGCACATGTAACCACCACCATTCCACTTTCTCTATTTTCCCTAAATGACATCCTCCCAGTCATGGAGTTGACTGCCTTATTTAGTTGATAGTATAAATAAAGATCTAATGCTCCTTCCTCAGGAGGTTGCATGATTTGATATTGTACTTGCACTCTCAATTTTTTAGTAATACAAATACATTACTCTTTTGTACTCATGATTTACAGTGAATAAAATAAAGTTTTGAGTTTGAGAATCTAAGTTCTCATTAGTTTTAGAGGATACTTATCCAAGGAGGCCCACTTGGTGAGTAATTTGTCTTCTTAGTTTAGTATTAGTTTAGTATTACTTACTGTTTAGTAATTAGTTAGAAATATGGCACCGACTGATCCTGCAGCCACTATAATTTCATTATGTGATTGTTCCTGCAACCAAAGCAAACAAAGTAGTACCCTGTTTGTTGCTCATATTTTCATTATTGTTCTGAATTTTAGTTTAATGTAGTTGTTGATTGATTATTGGAATTTATGGTATTCCCTTCTAATCAATTTACTTTCAGTATTGTGAGTTCCTTAGTTGTAGAATGAAATGGCTACTTTGAGTTCCTAGTGTACATACTGTGCCGACCCATTTCAAGTTCATGTCCCTGGGTTGAAAAGTTAAATGCACCTTCATGATGATTGAAATAGCTATTTAGGTTAGATGTCCAATCTCTGAATCATGGTTGTAATGGCTTAGTTATTAAATCATTGTAGGAGGCCAACATTTTTGGCACCGTTGTCAGGGATGGTGTCAAACTAGGGAGTCTTTTGGAGTCATTGGTAGTTTTTCTTGCTATAATTTTTTTGGAAGTTGTTCTTAGTATATCCTCATTTAGGAAGTAATGACCCCCCTTATTCTTTACCAATTCTTTGTGTGAGTTGACTGATAGTGAGTGATACCACATGCATAGAGGAAGGAGAAGGAATGCTTATGGGAGATTCCTTCCTAGAAATCTTAGTCCATTCTAGCTAGTTGAATATCAAAACCCACCAAGAGAAGAAGAAGAAGATCCAAACCCCTTTGTTGATGCATTTCCTAATCTAACTAGCTCTGAAGTCTCCTCTAAAGACCAAAATCAGCTTGAGAACCCCTTTGCTTTGGAACTACATCAAGCAAGCATGGGTGATGAAAATTGGAATAGGCCTAACCAACCAGCTTTTACTTTCCCCATTGCCCATTAGAATGAGATTGACAACATCAAGAACATCCCTGCTTCAACACTCCCCAAGTTTTATGGACTTGTCACAAATGATCCTGATACCTTTTTTATTTCAGTTTGACACACTCTTCAGGAGTTATGACTATACTACTGATGCCCATAGGCTTAAGCTATTTCTTACCACTCTGAAAGAGGTTGCATTAAGATGGTTCATGAGCCTAGGAAAAGATACTATGGAAACTTGGGAAGACATGAAGACAAAATTCCTTGAGAAATACAACGAATATTGCAGGGGAAATGACATGAGAGGAGGTGACATTTTTAGAATGCAACAAAAGGAATATGAGAGCCTAGAAAATTACATTGCAAGGTTTTTATTTTTCCTACAAAAATCTCCACACCATACACTTAATGAAGACTCACAAAAGTGTTTTTTCCTAAGAGGAATCAATGATAGCTGAACTGATGCCTTGGACTTCATGGGAGGAGGAGATATCTCCCAAGTTCCTTGGGAAGATATCAAAAAAATATGCTAGAACTACTCTAGGGAAGCTTCAAATAAAGGGAGAGCTTACCAACCTTCCATGGGTAAGTCAACTACCGGTGGAGTTTCAAGAATGAAGATTACTCATTTGCTGGCAGACTTCAAGCAATACATTATAAATAATCTAGCTACTTAGCTAGATACACTTTAGGCAAAGAAGAAGCAAGAGGAGGAAAAGGCAATGTTGACAGAGTATTGTCCCTACTATAGAAAAAAGAAGAGGGATTAAAAATGCAAGATGTTAGCTAACCTTGAAAGCAAGCAGATTCCACTTGAGTTCAAACCAATCCAGATTGAAGAAGAAAAAGTCTACTATGTTGTACAAAGGAAGCATTGGGCTCCAAGACAAGGTATGCCACCAGATCCACTATCCTATGTTGAGCCATATTTTAATTCCTATTCATCTGGTAACCAATGGAATCCTCCATATCCATCCAGTTATGGAGGATATCCACCACAACCTTGGAGTAACCTTCCAAATGCTTGGCCCACTCATCAAAGTTCTCCACCCCAGTGGTAGCAACCTCAGGGGAATTGGAAACAATTTCAAGGGCATTGGCAGCCACCTCTAAGAAATTGGCAGCAAACAAATCAATGGAGAGGAGGATAACAATGCCTACCTAGAAAACTAGTTACATATAGCCACCTTCTTAGCCCCAATAGCCTGCTATAATGCCTCCACCTATTAATCCAAGCTCAAATGTACTTAAACCTACTCAGCTCACACCCAATCCAAATAACAAACCACAACAGTAGCCTGCATACTCTGTTGATTCAAATCAATTCCCTGCATATGCTATGAGTGTAAGTGACATCCACTTGTATTCAGGAACTACTCTATCAGCCCCTTCCAAGCCCTTTATCACTGAGCTTCTTGTGGAAGAGGAAGAGAAACCTCTGAATGATCCCATTCAGCCAAGTGTACCTAAAAATCTTAAACTAGTCCATGTCAAGCAGACTGAACAAGAACCACCATTTCCTCATAGATTGGAAGTTTCTAAGAAGAAGGAAGAAAATGAGGATACAACTTTTGATATCTTGGATCAGCTGAAATATATATGTGTCCAGATACCTCTATTTTAGGCCATAAAGGATGTTCCAATCTATGACAAGGAAATCAAGGAAGTATGCCTCAAGAAGCCAGGAAGGAAAAAAAAGGACCCAACTATAGTTCATGTGGTGGGACAACTAGCTGAAATCATGCTAGGAAAAGTAACTATCTAAAAGTATAATGACCCAGGTAGTCATGTGGTAGTAGTTGTTATAAACGGGGTCCAAGTAAAGAATGCTTTGATTGATTTAGGGGCAACAATAAATGTAATGACCAAAGACATCCAAAAATAACTAAACATCACAAGCATGAGATCTACTCCTACTATCTTGTAGCTTGTTGATAGCTCTACTGTTAAGTCTGATGGTGTAGTGGAGGATCTTGTGGTAGTTTTAGACTCTTGGGAGTACCCAGTAGACTTTATGATTCTTTCTCTTAAAGCTACACTATGCGGGTTTCCCATTATTCTTGGAAGGCCTTAGTTAACAACTACAGATGCATACATTGTATATCAGTTAGGTGAAATGACCATTTCAGATGGGAAGAGCATGAAAATTTTTGTTCTTTATCCTCCTACTCAACCATCTCATGATGAAGATAATCCCGTATGACCACATGTTGGTGAATAGGCCAAGGAAGTTAATTCTATGGCACAACTTGTGATGCTAGGTAGAAGATATTTCATGCAGCTCCAAGATGAGGGTGAAGTACTAGATAACATCATTCAGAACCATTGTGAATTGGAGGAATCATCATCTTCTCATTCTACTACTCCATTCAAGATACTTTTGCCAGCTCTTCCTATAGCCACTATTCCTGTAGACGTTCTTCTTGTAGCCACTCTTCATGCAGCCACTCTTCTTGTAGATAGACTTCCTGCAACAATAGGTATGTCCCACACATTGCTACCATATGAACTAAAGGTACCATGTGTTAATGAAGCAGCCATGATAGAGCTAACTACACAAGTACAAGTGTCAGAAGGAAAGTATCTAAATGTTAATAGTAAATTAAGTGGGGAACAACAACTGTTATTGGAAAACTTATTAAGGACCCATCAACATGCATTTGCATGGGATTATCATAATATGAAGGGATTGGACCCTAAAATTTGCACACACAAAATTTACATAAGAGATGATTGCACCCCAATAAGACAACTACAAAGAAGAATTAGCCCTGCACTAAGAGAAATTATAAAAGGGGAACTGTAGAAATTAATACATGCAACATTTATCTACCCCATTTCAGATAGTCAGTGGGTGTCTCCATTAGTGATTGTTCCCAAGAAAGGAGGGAAATGGAAAGTTTTTGTTGATTACAGGGAAATTAATGCTTCCACCAAGAAGGACCACTTTCCCTTACCCTTCATTGATCGAGTTTTGGACACACTTGTAGGAAAGCAATACTTTTCTTTTCTAGATGGATTCAATGGTTACAACCAGATCCAAATTGCACCAGAGGATCAGGAGAAGAAAAAATTTACCTATTCATGGGGGAACTATGCCTATTTGGTACTTCCATTTGGTTTATGCAATGCACCTACAACTTTTCAGAGGGAAGTCATTAGCATATTCTCAAACATTTCTCATGATTGCATGGAAATTTATATGGATGACTTTACCACTTATAGTGTTGATTTTAATCAAGTGTTGGAAAATCTCAGGGGATTCCTATAGATATGTGAAGACTAAAACTTGTCCTTAAATAGTGAAAAGTGCTTCATGATGATGTAGGAAGGTGTAGTTCTTAGCCACTACATCTCCCACAAGGGAATTCAAGTAGATCCTGCAAAGATTGAGGTAATAAAAAATCTTCCCACACCTACAAAATAGAAGGATGTTAGGAGTTTCTTGGGTCATGCAGGATATTATAGACATTTCATCAAGTATTTTAGCAAGGTAGCAACACCATTGTATACTCTTCTCACTAAATATGTTGAATTTCTATGGACTGAATTCTATGACAAGGCATTTTTTGACTTGAAGGCAACTTTGACTCATGCTCTTGTACTCAAATGACCTAATTGGAAACTTCCTTTCCACATCCATATTGACGCATCAGATTATGCCATAGGATCAGTCTTAGGACAGAAAGAAGGAGATGTTGAAAATGTCATTTACTTTTTCAGTAAAAATTTACAAGGAGTTGAATTCAATTATATAGTGACAAAGAAAGAAATGTTGGCAATAATCTATGCACTGAACAAATTCAGACATTACATAACAGGCTACCAAATCTTTGTGCACATTGATCATGCAGCCATTAGATATTTCATGAACAAACCTTTGATCATAGGTAGGTTGTCAAGATGGTTATTGTTGATGTAGGAGTTTGATATAAACATTGTGGATAAGCCAGGGAAGACCAATGTTGTTGCAGATTTTATTTCAAAGTTGACTACATTAGAAGACAATCAGCCCATAGATGACTCTTTCCCTGATGAGCATCTATTCTCCCTCAATATGCAAACACCCTGGTATGTTGACATAGCCAATTATTTGGTCACATGAAGAGTTCCTTCTCACTTCTCTCCAAAAGAGAAATGGAAACTCATTGAAAAATACTTTCCTTTCTCTTGGATTGTTGGATGTTTGTTTTATATTGGACCAGACCATGCCATGAGGATATGTGTGAGAGAAGATGAGACATATGACATTTTGCATGCATGTCACAACAAACCATGTGGAGGACACTTTGTAACCAAGAGGACATCAATGAAGATTTTGAACATAGGATATTGTTGGCCAACACTCCACAAGGATGTAGGAAGGTATTCCAGAAAATGTGATAGATGTCAAAGAATGAGCAGAACAACTAGATCTGATGCGATGCCACTTTTCTGTCAGGTAGTAATCACTCCCTTTGACAAGTGGGGATTGGATTTTGTGGGACCCATTGACCCTCCATCAAATGGTAAGTCTTATATGTTGGTATGCACTGATTATGTGATAAAGTGGGTAGAAGTTAAGGCCATGAAGCATGCAAGAGATAATAAGGTTGCATAATTTCTTTATGAGGAGATTTTCACAAGATATGGAGTCCCAAGAGAAATAGTGACTAATCAAGTGGCTCAATTCACATCAACCCTTGTTGCAACACTAGTTAATGAGTACAACATAAGGCACAAGAAGTCTACTCCTTATCATCCCAGGCTAATGGCCAAGTTGAGGTGACCAACTAAGAAATTGAAGCCATTATGACCAAAACAGTAGTTATTCATAGAAAGGATTGGGAAAACATATTACCAAAAGTTGTTTGGGCCTATAGGACAACCTAGAAAACAACTAAAAGCTTCACTCCATTTGAGTTGTTATATGGAAAGACAACCATGATGCCCATTGAATTTGAATATAAGACTTTTCAAACTATAGTAGAATTGGGGATGAATATTTCTGAGGCACAAAGAGAAAAAATCATGTAGCTAAATTCTTTGGATGAGATCAGAAGAGCAACCCTGCATCATATAGGGGTAGTGCAGAATCAGAAAATCAATTGGCATGAAAAATTTACCAAGGACAAGAAATTCCAACTGAGAGATTGGGTCTTGCTCAATGACTCAAGATGTCAGGACAATGCGAGAAAATTGCAGACAATGTGGCTAGGACCATATGAAGTCACTGAGGTCTTTCGTAATGGAGCTATTCAACTTACTAGCATTGACCTTGTCATATTCAAATTACTTTTCAATGGTCATCACCTCAGATTATATCACAAGCCAGCTTCCAAAGAAGAGTTTTTGCAACAATTCACCCAACACTCAACACCTAAAGGAAGTGGACCTAATGTCCCTCCTTCTGGATAATTAAGGTACATACTTGTCATAATAAAGACTTCTGCTCTTGTGGAAGTCCATTCACCCTGTTGGTATGTGGCAACTGATCATGCTATACTATATAACCCATGGTATATTGTACACCCTGACATGTATTCTTGCTGGGGTTTGGGGCCAAACCAGGCCTCGGGTGGGGATTCGAGGGCGACAACCCCCAAAAAGCGAGGTTTCAGGGGCAACAGCCCCCAAGAAAAATTTTCCTCCTACTTTTTCGAGTCGTCACCGAAAAAGGGAAAAATTAATGAAAAAGGAAAAATCCAATTTTGTAGAACCCAAAATCTGGAAGCTTCTAAGCTTGTTAAAAGGGGGTTCGGATGGGTATTACAGTATGATGAAAAACATGATTATTTGCAAGATTGTAATAAGTTTTGCACTGGATAATAAAAGTATTAGATGACTGCGATTTGATGGAAGTAGCCCGGATTGGGTGAACCACGTTAAATTTTTGTGTTATGATTTATTTTGTGTGTTTTAGTTTCTCTTTTTATTAATTAAATTTGCATTTAATTGTTAGATATATGCCTTTCTAACCCTAACACACCCACCCATCACCACCTTTCTCTCTCTTCCATCACTTCATTCCACCTCACCTCATTCCACTTCATCTTCATTAACTGCTCAATTTATTCCCTAAAAGGTGAATGATACTTTCTCCACAATCTTTGCAACAAATCCTCCACACATTTAGGTATGTGCACATTAATTTCTATCTTTTAATCATCTTTTGAGTGCATTCATTTAATCAATGTACATTAGTATAGACATTCATATAACATGCCATTACTCCCTGTCAAATCACCACTCCCATCTCACATGTGTGGACACATGTCCAAATTTAGGTTTAGGGGAAAGAAAAAGATGCAAATATATTTCCCATGTGTTAATTTATGCTAGGCTATGTCAGAAAATTTAAATGAGCTGATTTGAAATCTGAGTGAGAGGATGACTTGCATGTGTGAATTGACATTAACTATAGCATGAGCAAGAATTCCTACAACAACAACCAGAACCAGAGCAGGAGTTCCTACAACCACAACAAAAACAAGAATGAGAGCCCCTACAACAAGAAGTGGGAGAAGAAATAGTACCCCTGCAGCAAAAAACAACTGGACAACCTGAGTCCATGTAGATAGTGCTATATGAGGAGCCACCATCAACAAAAAGATTGGTAGGAATTCACAATCCTCCTGAGTTTACAATACATACAAAAACTTTGAATTTATGGAAATAAAATACAAAGGAGGGAGGAAGAACATAAAAAGGAAAAACAAAAATTGAAGAAGGAAATTCAAAAGAGGGATGAGGAGATTGAAGATAAGGATGCAAAAATTTCCACCCTGAACCAGAGGGTGGATGATATGGCAACCTTGGTACCAGAGATTTTGGAATGTAGGACCCCTCCAAGGGTCTATGCTCTGCACTTGAAAGAGAAATATCTCTCTTTTAAGCTATCAAGGATTTCCTCAGGTTTGAATCCTTCTATTGACACCCATGTTGAATTTTTAAATGATTATAGGATTGTCTCACCTGAAATGAAGAATTTGTTGTGTAAATTTTATTTGCATAATTATGTTGTAACTCAAGTCCATGATTGGAATCTATTGTTGTATGTTGGGGATTTACAATTGATTCCATTTATTTTTTGGGTGAAAAATGATATTAGTTGGGGACAACAACATGGGGCTTATAAGCAATTGGAGTCTAGCATCCCTCTACCCATTAGAGTTGAATTAAACAACCCAAGGGATATTTACAAATAATGGAACATAATGCTTCTCAGACCTAGTTATGGCAACAAGTTTACAATGAGTATGAGGTAAAGGCAACAATAAAGGAGGAAACTATGAGAAGATGTCTATCACAAAGATGGAATAGCCTAACTGGTGAGGTAAAACATGTTGAACCCCATTCCATCCACAATTATGTTGCAGCACTAAAAAGAATTGATAAGTATATTCAAATGGGGAGAACGAAGGGGCAATTTTGGCTTCCCTTGACTTTCCAACCACCCATTCTCATGTGGCTCATGCCAAACTTCAGATTCTACCAGTATGACATTGCTGCAGAAAAATAGAGATGGAACAAATTTGATAGATTAGGAGGATTCTATTGGGATCTTGATTCATGTATAGTACCCACTAATGTTGGACAACTATCAGTTGCAAATTTCAAAGCTTTGACCAAGTAAAATAATAACCCTTCCCCTTCTAGAGGACCAACAAAACGTTAGGTTGGGGAGTGATGAGCCTAGTTTTTGGTCCAATTTTGGGTAGAATCTATAGTTTATTTGCTAGTAGTTGTCATGGAATTTGATGTTAAATCTTGATATTTTCATAATGTTACCCTCAAACCATAGACATTGGGCTTAATCCTATCTCTACAATTTTTAATGACATTGGCATATTATGTGGATTATCTATATTGATTTTGCATGTGGTTAATGAATGTTCCTTAAGGTGGTTATAGATGTGCAGTTATTGTGCATACTAACCTTTCCATGTAGATTTTATTTGAGGATGGTAAGTTGAGGAAGACCTTGCTAGTTGGGCATGCACCATAACATCCAACAAAGGAATCGCTCAAGGTCAAAGGAGGTCGATGGTAGAAGATTCCTCATACAACCAAATGTAACCGCCTTGTAGTGGACTTTAATGATTGAGCAAACACGAATGTTACTATTGTACTAAATTTTCATTTAGACATGCATGTTTGGCCAGATTCCATGCACTTGTAACCACCACTGCTTGACTTTCTATGTTTTCCCTAAATGGCATCCTCCCAGTCATGGATTTGACTACCTTATTTAGTTGATAGTATAAATAAAGATTTAATGCTCCTTCCTCAGGAGGTTGCATGATTTGATATTGTACTTGCACTCTCAAGTTTTCAGTAATACATATACATTACTCTTTTGTACTCATGATTTACAATGAATAAAATAAAGTTCTAAGTTTGACCATCTAAGTTCTCATTAGTTTTAGAGGATACTTATCCAAGGGGGTCCACTTGGTGAGTAATATGTCTTCTTAGTTTAGTATTAGTTTAGTATTACTTACTGTTTAGTAATTAGTTAGAAATATGGCACCAACTGTTCCTGCAACCACTAGAGTTTCATTCTATGACTGTTCTTGCAACCAAAGCAGATAGAGTAGTACCCTATTTGTTGCTCAAATTTTCATTACTGTTTGACATTTTAGTTTGATGTAGTTGTTGATTAATGATTGGAATTTATAGAATTCCCTTCTAAGCAATTTAATTTTAGTATTGCGAGTTCCTTAGTTGTAGAATGAAATGGCTACTTTGAGTTCCTAATGCACATATTGTGTTGACCCATTTCAAATTCACATCCCTAGGTTGACAAGTTAAATGCACCTTCATGATGATTAGAATAGCTATTCAAGTTAGATGTTCAGTCTCTGAATCATGGCTATAAGGGATTAGTTTTTAAATCATTGTAGGAGGGCAACAACAATCACTTGAACCCAACACATACAACACTACTAACTCCACACGACTCACATCACAAGGTTCACAACATGGGCTGTATGAGGAGGATGTGCACCATCATGTAACCGAGCAATCATAGTACCAAGATCAATAGGAAAGATGGTATCAAGGTCCTCCTCGAGGACCCTTCCATACATTTCCTAGTACCCTTCTCTTGTTTTTGTAAGGGGATTAGCCTCCAAGAGAAATGTACGCCAAAATTCACACAGAAAGATCTAGGAGGAAATGGATCACGACCATCCCATAACGGTCCCATTTATAACCTCCATCCTCACAATAAGACTCCCCAGGCCATCTAGTCCCCTATACATCCTACGAGGGACCCCTCCTAGATATGGAAGTTTACATATAGCACAATACTCCACACATACCAGTATTTATAAAACATTGAGAAAGCCTCAAATCAAGAATAATTTCAATGTTAAATTTATCAATAAAATGGAAGAATAAAATAAATTTCAAAAGTATCAATCAAGGAAACATTTCAAAATAGTCATAAAGGTAAGACCAAACAAGTCCCTTAGGCTAGAAGGACCGTATCAAAATTCAAAATGACCAATGACCAAAGAATAAACTTCAACACTGTTGAAATGGAAAGTTAAGAAAAATCATAAAGAATCATAAATAATAATTCAAAAATCTCATAAATTTTTTCACATTACAAGCACTATGTGGCATTCTCATGCCACCAAAGGGGAGGAGGGGAATGGCGGTCTCAAAACACATGAATATCATATAAAGTAGTAGCATGCTAAAATAATGGTGGTCTCAAACCACATGAGCATAATAGAAGATGATACCATTCTGAGTGATAGTGGTCTCAAACCACAAGAGCATAATAGAATTACCATATCATACTGAGTAACCACAAGTCCTACACATCCCAAAGTATGTCCTACCATTTACCAATTACCAAGTGTTTAGCATAAGGCTGAAGTATCATCCATGAAGAAGTGTATTTTTTTTTTCATGAAGAAAATCATTTACCGAAGGTCACCTTATGAATAATACCAATTACCATGTCCAATTCCTTGAGTTACCATTGTTTTATAATACCATAAAACCACTAGATCTCTGACTAAATATATGTCTCATTGTATCCTTGCAAGTTCTACTTGTTGATAAATTAGATGTCAATAACCTTCTAACATACATCATCTTATCTTATAGCCTTGACCATATCTAGTGCCTGAACCATTAGTATCATATTGTAGTTCCATATCTCATAATAGTTCTAAGGTTCATAACCAATGAAGAGAAATTCCAACTCATATATGTCATTATAATGCTCATGATGTAATACCAAGTACCAATGTCTAACAATGAAATGAGCTCAAGGTTCCATGGTGCAATGTGGTCAATCCTCAAGTATCACAACACACCTACCATGATCTAGGCTTGCACTATGAACCAACAAGTGTGGTTCTCATGTGTGGGGGAGTAGATCACGGTCAACATCCATGAAAAATCATAACGTTTCGATGTAGGTCCTTTACCCAGTTTAGGGAAGACATGTAGAAACTCATAATTTCTCAAAAGATGGACTTGTGTCCCTCAACCCCTAGTTACATTAATGAGCCCTCTTCCACAAGAAGGGGTCAACACTAAGGGAAGAAAAACACCAACACAAAACAACACAACATATAGGAACATGGAGCTAGACTCACACATCTTAATTTTACAAGGAGGTCTCACCCAAAACATAACTCAACTCCTCCATGCTTGAAAACCATAACATAAAAAAAATTAGCATTCACAATTCAGCACAAAATGGTGTACAAACAAGGATCGTACATAATGTCCTCGATACCCTTCTCCGCAAGTTGGGTACCCTGTATCACAACTTGAGGTACAATCACATAAATTACTAGCTTTCACATGGTACTATTAGTGATCCAAATCTGCACCCTTGATGCCAAGTTGTGAAAGAACTTAGTATGTTTGGATGTAACATGGGACTACTTTTAGGTTGTGGTTGTCCTATTTGAAAGAAGAACTCCATATTATGGGTTGGCTCCCCTTTTGATGGTGTCACCTAAACTATTCTTTGTTGGGAAAAGGGGAGAAAGAAGCATGAAAAGAAAACTAACCCCTACGGTGATGCACCTAATGTGTTTTCCTCAAACTTATATAGTTTCTTTTACACACCTAAATGATCAACAACTTAACAGTGGCTTACACAACTCAAAACTTCATATGTCTTTGCATCAGTATTTCATAACAAGGCTAAAAATGTCAAGGACAACATATAGAAGGAATAAAATACATCTTCACAACTTAGACTCTTTCTTGAACTAACTCAACACATGTTATGACCTGCAAGTTCATATTAACTGCATAAAGGAAAAGAAAAATAGGACAAAATCAAAGGGAAAAAAAGTTGCCATAAGATTTCACCAACCATTTCTAAAGCTTTTAGAATAAAACAACATAATGAGAAGGTAAAATGTATTAACTTATTAATAAAAAGGTGTTACACTGCTATATAATTCTGTAAATCTGAGTCACAATGTTGTCCTCTTCCTAAAAAAAATCTCCAAAAAGCTACAATTCCTACAAGAAGAAATAAAAGAACTCCCAAAAAAACCCAGCTTCAAGATACTTAAGCAATTTTTCAACCAGCAGCCCACATAAGTCCTTCTAGAACCCTACGTCAAATGAAGCACAAAATCCAAAATGGAAGCTTCCAAAAACACTCCAAAATTCCCTCCAAATGTAGAAAATTCAAGCCATGACTTGACCCACCAAAAAATTATGACAAAAAGCCTCCAAAATGGTCCTCTTTCCTCCAAAATAGTAAAAAACATCCTACCACACTTTCTCCATGTTGCAAGTCATCACCTTTTCCCAAACATGTTTTCAAACTACTTTGACTATTTTTGAAGACAAAACACCTTTACTTTGCATTTAAAATAACATTTGCAATTAAGTGATTCATAAATTATCACTTAATTAAAATGTTTCACATTTAAAACTAATGTAAACATAAGAGTATTTCGATCACACCTAGTAATACCCTCTTTGACTCAATCTCAAAGAAATCACACTCTTGCTTTACATAAATACACATATTGAAATTGATTTATAAAAGGTCACTTTATCAATATTTAAATTTATAATTCAATGCTAAGCAAGTCATAGAGTATCAAATTGACAAACACAAGGGGAATTAACTTTTTAAATAAAAAGTTATAAAACATAGGCAAAAAATTCCTAAGTCTCAACTTACCATCGACCCCCCATAACACAATTAAATGTATTTTTCAATTTTTTTAAAATGAATGGGAAAAAATCCCATTAGCCCACTTAGGGTTCAAACCCTAAACAATAAAATATGGGGAAGCAAAAAAAGTCATTCCATTCTTTATCGAGATTTCTGGATAACTCACTTGGCCACCATGGGATTTCTAAGGGCACTACAGAATGCTTTCCTTGGCCGATTTTTGATAGATTCAAGTGATCTCTTATGTAAAAATAATGAAAAAAAAGGTAAGAGCTTCTCTTAACATAAATCTAGCTTCTTTTTTACCATTTTCTCAAGCCATTTGATGTATCTAGGCCACGACCATATGCATTTTATTAATGCATTCTTTTGTATTCCATTTTTTGTGGGTTATCGTGATCTGCTCTCAGCTGCCATGTCTTCATGCATTCAAGCTTGATTAAATTCGTTTCTAGTTGTCAACCCTGTGAAAACTTGAGGCTGAGCCAGGTAACTCTTTTTCTATAGAGACATTTCCATTTCACTCTCAATGGCTGCATTTACATTGTATTTTTTGTAGATTTCATGGCAGTTTCTTTGAGAAATGATTGCTTTTTTTAAGGATTTTAACCTCTATGTAAAAAAATGCAAACTCTTGTGTCAATGGTTGCGGCCATAAAATTTTCTTTTTATGATAGCTAGGGTTTGCTAATAAAGGCCTGCTATTTCTATCATGGCCGAGAGCTTCTATCTGAAGAAAAGAAAAACCATTGTATCGATGGTCACGGCCATGAAGAGGAACTAGGGTTTTTTTTAATATACTTTTGTAGAATGATTTTTATGTAGAGTGATTTTCTAAACCTTTTTCATGGTCGCAGCCATGCTTGCATTTAGCCCATTATTTCACAGTGATAATCACCCTCACCATGGCATGATTGTGTAAGATCATAATATGAATGATATTTTGATGAGGTTTATCAACTAAAGCAAAAGATATCTCAGTCAACGTTCCATAAGGAAATGTTGTTCTGGGTTTGCTTGACTGTAGCCTACTCCACTTTTATGGACTGTTATGTTTTGTTGTTCCATTTCCCATATGGATGATCCCATAAGTTTGGAAAACTCACTATGCCCTGGAGGCTAGCCTAGTGAAAAAGTCACATCATTTAATTCATACATTCCTTAACAGATCTAAAGGTCATTTTCTACACTCACAACCTGATAACATGGTAATTGTTGTCGAAGTTGTCCCAAGATGATTGTATATTAATCACTAATCATTGTCTTTGCTTACAAGACCATTGTCCTTTATCATCTACTAAGAACTTTGCCCCTCTTCGAAAGTTGCATTCTTTTTTTTTTTGATATCCCTAACTCATCAATCACTCCTTGTAGCACTGTCAACCATCATGGTAAGTTATCATATCATATGCAATTAAAAGGCTCGCTGTCCCACTCATGTCTTGTGTTTCCCAAAATTTGACTCAACTAATGTACTATGCATGTGGCCTCTCAAACTGATGTATAATTGTTTTAGGAGACCTCTAAACTACTCTTTTATCCCAAGTTGAAGTTCTAGGCACCCATAGAAGATGTGCTTGATGATTAGTCCTATCATTAGTGATTTTTTATGCAAACATTATGATCGTTTGATGCCTAATTTCTCTCTGTGATCATATGAATAAGATTTCATTGCATTACTTTGACATTATCATTCTTCCTAGATACTTTGACATGAGGCCCAATACTATTCTTCCTCCAAACTTATTATTTAGTGTAATGAAATATTCATCATAAAATGAAAGGAAAACAAGATATGTTGCATCGGTTGCTTTACAAAGAGTCTAAATTGCATTCACTGATGAAAAACTCTGGCCAAAAAATGCATTTGCAGCAAGTTGGCAATTCTCCAGACCACAAATTTATAGTAATTATCCTATTTTGAGGAACTCAGTTTGCATGCACTACTCCCAAAGCTTCAACTACTTTCTACCCCTGAGGATTTTGTCAACCTCCAATGATTACACGTTCTAGATTTAAAAGGCCTTGAATAGAACCCCTTATCTAGTAGTGAAAAATGACTGCCCCTACCACTATGATAGTCATGGCAATCCTCTCCAAACCATTTGCCACCCACCAATGAAAGAAATCCAACAATAGTGATCTACCCTTGCATACACTCTTGGTTTCTTTCTCCTCACATGTGATACAATCCCTTATGATTGTGATATGCTTATTTTTACCACCATTTGCAAGCCCTAATATCACCATCCTCCTTGAAGTCTCCTTCTTTGTGACTGTCCCTGACATTCTCAATGCTCTTTTCAGTGATGACCATGATTATAACTGATTCAAATCTTGGTGACATGATTAGGATGAATACTTATAACAAACTCTAGATTGATACTCTTATTTGCAAAAATGATCTTGTGGCTTTGTATTAAGATCTGATGGAGACCAAAAGAAACATTGGGAGTGACCAAGTGAGATGAGATTTGGCTTTGTCCATAGCTTCCTTCATACTTGACTATCTTTTGTTAGAAGCAATGATGATTGGCAATGTAACTTCAGTTACTCACTTGCATCACTGTGTTTTTCTTTTCATGCATGCACTATCAAAGGATGTTCATGGCTCATTGCTTGTTTCATTTTGTGGACCTCTATTTCTATTTATTGTTGTATTTTAATGATCATGCTCTTCATGCATAAGATCACTGTGGCCAGTTCCTCATCATGAAATGATATGGCCTCTTACCATTAGTATGACTGCTAGAATAGTCATCCATGTCTTCTTCAATTGCTCTGGTTGTAGCTATTTCCCTTACCTCCATTTGGATCTCTTCAAGAACCACTATGGACTTACTGTAAGATTTTATTCCATTATCCATTGAACCCTGCCAACTTGTATTGGTTTTAATCATTCTAATCACTCCTGAAGTTGAAAGTTCTAATCTCGTAGTGATAGGGCTACCTTGTTGAGAATCCATTGCACATCACAACTTCACTCCCTTCAAAACTTGAAGGTACATAATCAACATAAACCAATGTATTCCATTGGGATTTAAGGATGGTCTCTTCGTTCTCATCAAATAAAGTAATGAAAATGCGATGAAAATACAATTTATGAACCCAAAAGAGATCACATCAAATGCAAGGTTCTTCACTTACTTGGCCTTTCATTGATTTTTAGTCTATATATTGTCTTCATGTAGTATTGGTTTCCTTCCTAGGGAATATCCTTTGTAGGACCGTCATGTTGTCCATTGAAGGTCTTTTATCATTGCCATTGATTGCATTTTTCCAGCACAAAGGTGATTGTCTTTCTCACATCATAGGTCTACACCTCTACACATGGCTATGTGGTTGTCCTTTTAAGGACAGTGATCTACGACACATATACCAAATGGGTGTTCTCCAAGCAATATATAGTTTTGAAAATAGGTTGTGGCCACTTACAAACCCTATGCCATCGAATAAACTCAAATTTGGTTATCTCAATGCTTCACAAGATTTCCTTTGTATAGGTTGATCCACTATCAATAACATTAACTCTGTCCACTTTTGATAACATTAATCATCATGACACTGAAAATTCTCGTGTTTATTGAAATTTCCTCTTACTGTCATATTTGCTTTTCCTTGCCTTTGACTTAATTGCCACTTTGTATAGTGACTATCTTAGTGTTAGGTTGCTTGATTATCCTATCATGAAAGGTGGCATGTATTCTTTCTTCTTTGACTGCCCAAATCTTCATGGTTCCACAACAATTGCTTGTTGTTCCACATGTTTTCTACCTAGTTTCCACAACATTTTTACCCTTTTGATCATGTGAAACAATTAAACAATGTCTCCTCACCTTAAACCTAGTGAGCAGACACATGTCACCTACGTTGGTGACCTGAAAGCTCGCCATCCTATGTGATGTTGGTTTTCCAATAGGGTTAAGGTGAGAGGGACTTTAAAATACCTTGGATTGTTCCCTCTTGCTACCCCATTTGTTTCATGATGATTTCATGCATACCTTGATTTCTCCTTCATTATTTAAGAGATGCATAATTAAACTTGATGCATCTTTTGGATCTGATAATGAAAGTTGATCAACTAGTGTGATTCCATATTGATTTAATGCATTAATAGCATGTATATCTTTGATAAAGTTGCTCAATTTCCTATTACTCTTAAAACATTAGAGGGTAGTGTTAGCTCTCAAAAATATAGGTTTGAACCACGAAAGGTTGCCAAGCTTTCACGACGTTTTAGGGTAATAGACAAGGTCAAATGAATTGAACCTTCTACTCTTCAGGTGTTGCTAGACCTAGGCAGGTGTACCTATCTGAATGAAGCAGACTAGACTTATGATTATTCTTCTTGCAATGATTTGTCCACAATGGCATATGGAAGTGAACAAATGAATTCAAACTTGATACAAATAGCAATAGCAATCTTCTAAATCTAAATCCTAAAATGCTCAATTAACAGATGTAAAGAAACTGAATGAATCCAAATGATGAAGTGCAGAGACCAATGCCTTATTGGGTATGCGGAGTCAAATGAAATAAAGATGAGCAACACTTCTCTGGGAAGAACTCAAGTTATCTGGCATATATTTTGTTTACAACTTGTATAAACATGCAAGACTGTGACTACTAAGCTCTACTTTAACAATCCAAATGAATCTCTCTGATTATTGTGATCAACTAAAAGGATTTAATCTTTGCTTGAAAGAACCAATCGATTAACCACACAGATACAACAAATGTGCACTAATGAATTGAATATGAACATGCTATATCAATTTAAACAATTAGAAAGAATCCATTTTGGAGACAGCTTAGCAATACTTTCATTAAATTCAACAGATAATTGACACCAGAAATGTGTAGCAACATCAATTGACTTTCATAAATACCTCCATTTTGAAAACATGCATCATAGTCTCTGATCTAATAAATCTATTGTAGTGTATCCATCTAATTTTCCTACTGTATATTGAATAACTAATAATTGATGATCCATTTACAATCACAAGATGGGTATTTATACACCAACATCAGAAAACATATCACTTGGAGCACCCATGTCGGCCTACTACAGTATTCGGGCTCATTTCATGTCAGCCAACAACACTTGAATTTTATAAATCATCACAAGAATAGTCGCCAAGACATATCACAGTGATGCCGAAGGAAATTAAATCATCGTTAGTTGCCCCTGGTTCTTTCTGTTTCACCGTGACTTATCTACCATTAGGGAAAAATCATATTGATCACATTCTATTTCCCCAAGGCATATTCCTTCATTCTACATGTATCGTTGTAACACTTTGATATTGGAAATACCTCTTGTAGATTACATTATGTTTTCACCCAAATCCCTCTTATCTCTTGTGTGTCGCTGAGACAACTCAATTCTTATACATACAGAGCCTTCTTGTTCTATCGATAAGACCCACCGTACTCGCCAAGACCATACTCTGAAATCACATTAGCCTCACCAAAGTGTTCATTTTATGTTAGTCGGTGAGACCCCTTTGAATTCGATGTGACTTATTTCGAAGAAAACATCTCTTACCAACGAGCCTTTTTTATAGAAACCTTTTGTGTAATGCTAGCAAGATTGAAGGTCACTCGCCGAGACACAATGCCAATACCGCTTAGCTTTTTCCAATGAACCCCCCACATGCATTAGTCGGTGAGACACATTTGAATTCGCTATGACATTACTTTGAAGACTTTAACTTTTTTCGATGCATTTTTTCTACCTCTGATCGGTGAGACATAATGTAATCGATATGACCTCATTCCAACAGTATAACTCATGCCGATAGGAACCTTTTCTATCGCTAAAACAGTGTGAATGTCTTACCGATAGCCACCAATAGATGAAATCCAATCGCCATGACATCAAAAATGTCTTTCCGATAGGCAACACAGACGTTTATCAAAAAAATGGATCGGGGAGACCCTGGTATTCTCATGTCGATAGGGACCCTAATGCAAAAAATGTAGACTCAATGGATTTTATGGGGCCATAAGGGAAAAATGCAGGTAAAAATATCATGAAGAAAGGAAATGTGCTCAAGGTAGGACTCATTTGGAAAATGCATGGGAATGAACAACATGAAAAACATAAAAAATGTATAGTTCCAACAGTGGCTCCATCTGGGGATGAATGATAGTAAGATCATTGCAAGGATCCAGATCTTTGGGTGAGCAGACTAGAAACAGAATGATGAAAAGTGAGTAGAATGGGAATGGACATGTAGCATGATGGAATGAGAGGAAAGTGAATGCAAAATGGAGATGAGAAAAACCCTAAACTACTGTGCATGGAAAATAATTTTAAAGAGGATCATCAAGAGCTTTCCATGCACTGGCAACCCTTAATCCTCTATGTTGCTCATGAGAAAAAAAGCTTCAAGAACTGCCCATGAACAAGAAATTCCTGATCTTCACCAGCCATATTTTGTAGATAATATGAATCTTCACCTCTCTTCCCAATAATAACAAAAGGTCCCAGCCACAAAGCTTCAAATTTACCATGCTTTCCTTTCTCCTGACACCTTGCATTCCACATCAACACCAAGTCATTTTCTTTAAATTTTCTATCCTTTTCCTTCTTGTCAAATAAATATTTCATCTGTGTCTGTAACTTCATGTTTTGATTTTGAGAAACTCTCCTTATTTCATCAAGTTTAGCTAGTTGCTCCATTCTTTCTTCCATAGGTTCAGGAATATATAAATCTTCCTGAAGGACAAACTTGTAGACTGGCAACAAATTCTACAAAGGCATCCTGGCTTGTACTCCATATACCAATTCAAATGGGGATTTTCCAATTGCCTTCTTAACAGTAATCCTATTAGCCCACATAGCCAATTTTAATTTTGAATCCCAAGCTTTCTTGTTATGTCCTAACATCCTCATAATCTTCAAAAGGCTCATATTGCTAGATTTTGCTTGATCGTTAGCTTGTGGATGGTAAGGAGCCGCATAAGAAATAGTAATGCCATATGTGTCACAGAAGCTTTTGAATTCCTCTGACCTGAAACACGTCCCATTGTCTGTGATTAACCTCAGTGGTGTACCAATCTGGTGATATGTTGTCCATCAAGAAATTTGTCACCACTTTGCTTGTAGCCTGTTTAGTTGGGATTGCTTCTACCCATTTAGTAAAATAATCAGTGGCAACTAGTATCCACTTGTGTCGTCCACTTGATTTTTCCTGTATCTCTCCAATGAAATCAATTCCCCATTGATGAAAAGGGGCATCAACCTGCAAGGGTCGAAGTGGCAAAGCTCCTTGATACTTCAGTTTTCCTGAGAACTTCTGGCAGGCTTCACATTTTCTTACATGTGTAAAAGAATCATTAAAAACCTTAGGCCATTAGTAACCTACCCTGAGAATTTTGTGTGCAGTTGTTTTTGCTAAATAATGTCCTCCAAAAACTCCCTCATGCATTTCACTTAGAACATGCTTGGCCTGAGACTCGTCCAAACACAATAACAGTATACCATCCCTATTCTTCCAAAATAGATCTCCATCCATGAAAAAATATTTAGATGCCTGCAACTTCAAAGTTCTTTTCTAGTTGTCACTCAATCCTTTTGGACACTTTGTGTACTTAAGGTAATGTATGATATCATTATACCAAGGAGTGTGCTCAATGCTTTCAATTACAGTCTCTTCTTCTACATTACAAACTTGATTTACTTCAATATTCAATTCTTCCATCAACCTAGCCAAGCCTTGACCTCTCACTAGCTTAGTAATCTGTATCTCCATGTCAAACTCTTAGATTTTCTTAATCCATCTGCATCTCTTAACTGTTACTTTAGATTGTGTTAGAATATCTTTGATAGTAGCATGGGGAACATAGGCAATCACCTTTGCTCCAACAATATATGGTATAAATGCCTTAGTAGCTTTCACTAATGCAAATTCCTATTTTTCCATTATATCATATTTCAATTCAGACCCTTGTAATGACTTATTGAAGAAAGACACAGACTGTTCATGACCATCCTCATTCTTCTGTCGCATAACAACAACAATTGTGTGCATTGAAGCAAAAGAAAATATCTGAAAAGGCTTTGCAAAATCTGGAGATTTAAGGATAGGAGCCTCCTTAATGGCCCTTTTGATAGATATAAAGGCTTCCAAGGCTTCTGCAATCCATTCCATTTTTTGTCCTTTCTTCAACATTTTTGATATGGGCTTAATGATCTCAGCAAAGTTAGAAACAAATCTCCTAACAAAATTAATCTGTCCAAAGAACGATTGTATAGCTTTGATGGTTTTGGGAATAGGAATTTTATCAATAGCTTCAACCCTCTCAGGATCTATCCTAATTCTTTCTTTTGAAACAATATGTCCTAAGAGCTTACCTTTTGTGACTACAAAATGACATTTCTTAGGATTTAAGCTAATACCATATTCTAGGGCTTTAATAAATACCTTCTCTAGATGTTGTACATGATCTCCAACCTTCTTTGAATAAGCAGACAGGTCATCCTGGTACACCACCATGATAGCATTGATCAAATCTACAAATGCCACATCCATAGCTCTTTGGAAGGTCACTCCTGCATTAGTAAGACCAAATGGAATTCGTATGTATACATACTTCCCCAAGGAGTTGTAAATGTTGTCTTATATTGCACAGATTCTTTGACCTTAACCTGACTATACCCTGAAAACCCATCCATCATAGACAACAGCTCACACCCTGTTACCTTATGCAATATAGCCTCCATATTGGGTAGAGGATAGTTTTCCTTGAGAGATGCTATATTCAAATTCTTAAAGTCCACACATAATCTAATATCTTCGTTTTTCTTCCTCACAGGGACCAAGTTTGAGACCCATGTTGAATGCTTGACTGGTTTGATGATTCCCCCATCTTAGAGCTTTTCCAATTCCTCCTGCATTTTAGGCTCCAACGTCAGATTTATGGGTCTTTGTTTTTGTCTGAATGGCCTAGCATCTGGTCTCAATGGTATTTCATGCTGAAATAAATCTTCCCTGTATGCTTTTAGATCTTCATAAGACCAAACAAACACATGCTTATACTTTCTCATTAGCTCTATCAACATTCTTCTAATTGTAGGGCTTATCTTCTTTCCTATGTACACCTTTCTTGGTGCCATCTCAGTCCCAAAGATAATCTCTTCAACATCTTCTCTTTTGACTGGTGTTTGCTTCATGAGGGACTGATCATTTCCATCATACACTCTCTCTAATGCCACTAAGCATTTATGAAGCTTATTTTTTTTGAGCTGTAAGATCTCCTTGCCAAACATCGTTTGTTGCCCATCCACTTCCTCAACAAAAGCATTGAAGTCAATTTCCTGGGCTTCATATTGATCTATGCAATGAAGGAATTTCAAAAGGTCGGTATCATCATTGAAGACTTGCCAACTATAAATGTTATCAGGAACAGTAGGCCTTGTCTTGATCTCAATCTGTGACACCCCAGCCAATGTGATATCATCTCTTTTCAGTGCCACATTTACTAAAAAATTAGTCATTATGTTCTTTGATCTGTTAATCCACTCAATCGAGAAGGAATCAAACAACTCAATTATGTCCCATACAGCGTTCCTAAATTGTTTCAATCGTTTGTGCTTTGTTGCATACTTTGACTTAATTTTTAAAACAACCAACTTAGAATCTCCAAGAATAGATAGCAACTTGATCTTATGTTTCACAGCTATGTTCAGACCTGTCAATAAAGCTTCATATTCCGCCACATTGTTTGCACATTCAAATGCTAACATAAATGAATATTTAAATGTAATACCTTCAGGTGAAACAACTACAATCCCAACTCCATTACCTTCCTGGTTGCATGCTCCATCAAAATACATTTTCCATACTTTATTGCAGTTTTGTGCCACATGCTTTTCAATTGGATCACTATTGGTTAATTCTGGCTGGGCTAATTCTATCTTAAAACTTCCAAGATCAACATCACAAAAATAGTTGATCTGATCTTGTGGTACATAATCAACCAGCTGGTTCATTCTTAGCTCCCTATACAATTTGACCTCCTGACCATTCATTAGAATTGTAGCATAAGACAGATCAAATTGAACATTTCCTCCAACCGCTGTTGTCCATTGTCTTGATAGAAGCATCCCAAACTGAGGAGTGTCAATCACTGTTATATCTATATTATAAGCCACCTGTGGATAAGTAGCCAACTTGACTTCAACATCTCTCATAATGCCTACCACAGGAACATGTCGGTTATCCATTGCATAGCACTTCCCTTCATATGTATCAACCCACATGCCAAGCTACTTTATAACTCCTACTGGCATGATATTTACAGCAGCACCAGAGTCTATCATGCAATTCCTCAGCAGTTTGTTATTTATGAGTAATGTAGTGAAAAAAGGATCAACTTGTGGGGGAGTTTCTAACACATCGTTCAAGAAAACCTCTGGGATATTTACTTTCTCCTATCTGTTGACTGCTTTAATAGCTACTCTATTTTCAATATTCATACGTTTTTCATTTTCATTTGTTATCAATTGAACAACACTATCTCTGTATTTCTTAATTTTCATCATTTCAAGTAATGGAACAAACATTTTTACCTAGGATAACGTCTAAGTGAAGTCAAAAGAAGAGCCCTCCACCTTAACAATTTTTTTCTATTCTGGCATTTCTCCTTTGTTTTCTTCCTTCTCTCTTTTACTAGGCTAATCAGGCATTTGCGTCTCTTTGTGTAATTCCTTCACTTCCTGCGTTTGGACAGGCTTCTATTCATTTTTATCATGTTTATTTTTTGGCTTCTTCACAGTTCCTTGATTCACCTTCTGATCTTTCATAAAGATTCCTTTAGGGACACCTTCCTTCTCATTTACTGTCTTGTTTCTCAACCACTACTTACTCTTTGCTTCCTCAACTATAGCAACAATTAGTCTCTCTATTTCATCTTTGGTGAGTCTCCTCATACTACATTAAGCAGGCACCTCAATAGAATGTAGCTCCATATAATCTTCTTCAGAATCAGAAAGGATCTGCTGTTCAGCCATATGAACATTATATTTCTGATTTGAAACATCATACTCATAACCTTCATCATCTGAAGATGAGTACCTCTTCGCAACATGGTGAAAAGTATTTGAAGTCAAATACACTATGTGATCTTCTCCACTATTTTCCATCAACATTCCCTCTTCTTGCATTCTCTGAGCCACAACACAATAATCTAGGGAATGTGGCTTATCACAAGCTTCACAGAAATAATTGTTGCTTACCATATAGGTTCCCTTCTTGCTCAATGGATCAGGAGTCTCTTTGTTTCTTGGCCTAGCTGTTATAGGTTTTCCATCATTCCAGTCTATATTATAAGGCATATCATGCAACCTCAGCCTTTCATTCCTGTATGTATTCTCTTGTCTGTACTGATAATTGTTGCGTTGCTGAGCAGCCCTAGGGTTGTCTCTTTTACTGATTATATCGACAGCCTTCCTGTTGTTCTCAATTGTCAGTGTTGTCTTCTGGGCTTCAGCCAAGTCTCTTGGAAATCTATTTCTCAGTTCATACCCTATTTTAGGATCAAATGCATTCAAATAAACACTAAATGCTATAAAATATGGAAACCTTGATCCTGGAGGTATCTTAGTCTGCAATTTGTTGAATCTTCGATTGAAATCATAAATTGAGTCATTTTGATTTTTTTGAATTTGCATCAATTCATGAAGAGTAGCATCAGGTGCACTTTGATTCCCATATTGCTCTAAGAATCGGTCCTGAAATACTTGGAGAGAATCAATAGAGGCTATTGTCAAGCTATTGAACCAATCTCTGGCTTCTTCAATAAGTGACATCATGAATGACCTCATATGTAAATCTTCATAAGGCACATCCAAATCTTGAATGAAAGCATTGAAATTCCTTAAATGGTCTTCAGTAGAAATTGCACTACTCCCTATAAACTTAGGCACCAGACCTCTCCAACTGCCATCCATAGGGCAAGGGTATAAATGAAACCCTACCAAATCAAACTGTCTGATCATTGTTGTATACTGGTGAGGAGGAGGGACAGGTGGGTACTGATATTGGTGCATAGGGTTATTGTATTGTGCATTATGCTATGGGACATACTGGTGACCATGAGGTGGTTGCATATTTGTATGTTGTGAAGGAATATGAGGTGGATGATTTGGCTGCTTATAGTGATTCCCTGTCTGATGGTGAGGAAACACTGGTGGATCAGAAGGCCCTGCACCATAATTACCCTGCTTATGAGGTAGTACATACTTTGGGGGGCAATCAACTATTTGAGCAGTAATTTGAGATTTTAGCAATTCAGCCTTTAATTCTTCTATCTCCTTCCACTATAATTCAAACCGTGCTTTTACTTCCTTAGGAAGCTCATGATCAATAAACTCATTTTGGTTACTGTCCATCTTTTGATCATATTCATGTTGAATTCTGATTCGTTCAGCCTCCAGTTCAGCTTTAAACTCAGCCTGTTTCTAAGGATCGAGAAAAGAGAAAGGATTTCTTTGATCCTTTGGGGTAGAAGGCTCTACACTTGAATTATTTCTCCATGTATCATAGCGATCATGTGTTTCACAATATTTTCTTGATGCTTTGTCCTTATCTGTTAGGCACATATCCTCAATTATCCCTTTTCCCTTATCAACCTTGTCATCTTTATGTGTCCACTTACTGCTGCCAGTAGGAGCTTCAATATTACCTCCCCTGTATTGAGATCTTCTTCCATTGATGTTTGAATAGCTGCAAAATTTCTATCAGAGTCGCCACTCACTTTTGTCAAAAATGAGAAAAAACTTGATGTTTCTTATTCCCAGCAGAGTCTGTATAAAGTTCCTGACTCTATGATTAAGGCCTTGATTCTGAATGTATCCCTAGTAGAGTCACCAATTTGTTAGCTCTCAAAAATGTAGGTTTGAACCACAAAAGGTTTCCAAGCTTTCACGATGTTTTAGGGTAACAAACAACATCAAATGAATTGAACCTTCTACTCTTCAGGTGCTGCTAGACCTAGTTGGGTGTACCTATCTGAATGAAGCAAACTTGACTTATGATTATTCTTCTTGCAATGATTGTCCACAATGGCAGATGGAAGTGAACAAATGAATTCAAACTTGATACAAATAGCAATAGCAATCTTCTAAATCTAAATCCTAAAATGCTCAATTAACAGATGTAAAGAAACTAAATGAATCCAAATGATGAAGTGCAGAGACCAGTGCCTTATTGGGTATGCGAAGTCAAATGAAATCAAGATGAGCAACACTTCTTTGGGAAGAACTCAAGTTATCTGGCATATATTTTGTTTACAACTTGTATAAACATGCAAGACTATGACTACTAAGCTCTACTTTAACAATCCAAATGAATCTCTCTGAATACTATGGTCAACTAAAAGGATTTAATCTTTGTTTGAACCAATCAATTAACCACACAAATACAACAAATGTGCACTGATGAATTGAATATGAACATGTTATATCAATTTAAACAATAAAAAAGAAACCATTTTGGAGACAGTTTAGTAATACTTTCATTAAATTCAATAGATAATTGACACCAAAAATGTGTAGCAACATCAATTGACTTTCATAAATACCTCCATTTTGAAAACATGCATCATAGACTCTAATCTGATAAATCTATTGTATTGTATCCATCTAATTTTCCTACTGTATATCGAATAACTAATAATTGATGATCCATTTACAATCACAAGACGGGTATTTATACACTAGCATTAGAAATCATATCACTTGGAGCACCCATGTCGGCCTACCGTAGTATTCGGGCTCATTTCATGTCAGCCAAAAACACTTGAATTTTATAAATCATCACTAGAACAATCACCAAGACATATCGTAGTGATGCCGAAGGAAATTAAATCGCCATCAGTCACCCCTGGTTCTTTCTGTTTCACCGTGACTTATCTACCATCGGGGAAAAATCATATCGATCACATTTTGTTTCCCCAAGACGTATTCCTTCGTTCTACATGTATCATTGTAACACTTTGATATCGAGAAGACCTCTTGTAGATTACATTATGTTTTCACCCAAAGCCCTCTTATCTCTTATGTGTTGCTGAGACAACTCAATTCTTATACCGACAGAGCCTTCCTGTTCTATCAACAAGACCCATCGTACTCGCCAAGACCATACTTTGAAATCACATTAGTTTCACCGAAGTGTTCATTTTATGTTAGTCAGTGAGACCCCTTTGAGTTCGCTGACTTATTCCAAAGAAAAAATCTCTTACTGACGAGCCTTTTTGATAAAAAAATTTGTGTAATGTCGGCGAGATTGAAGGTCACTCGCCGAGACACAATGTCGATATCGCTTAGCTCTCGCCGATGAACCCCCCACATGCATTAGTCAGTGAGACACATTTGAATTTGCTATGACATTACTCTGAAGACTTTAACTTTTGCTGATGCATTCTTTCTACCTCCAGTTGGTGAGACATAATGTAATCGATAAGACCTCATTCCGATGGTATAACTCATGTCGATAGGAACCTTTTCTGTCGCTGAAACAATGTGAATGTCCTACCGATAGTTGCCAATAGATGAAATCCAATCGCCATGACATCAGAAATGTCTTACCGATAGGCAACACAGACATTTATCAAAAAAATGGATCAGGGAGACCTTAGTATTCTCATGCTGATAGGGACCCTAATGCAAAAAATGTAGACTCGATGGATTTTATGGGGCCATAAGGGAAAAATGCAGGTAAAAATATCATGAAGAAAGAAAATGTGCTCAAGGTAGGACTCATTTGGAAAATGCATGGGAATGAACATGAAAAAAATTAGAAATTTACAATTCCAATAGGTAGCATGTTGAGCTCTACTCTTGTGGGAGCCACATTTACCCCACATGTTGTAATTAACTGAATTAGAACAGTAACAAGACTAGTCCTAAATCTGCACAACAAACAAATAGTTAGATAAACAAAGAATATCATAGGTGTGTTTGATCACTTCTTTCTTGTTTTCAAGGACACTTATGGTATGTTGCTTATTTAATGCATCTAGAGATCAGTTTATACATGCATAGGTGAATGTTCATGTAAGGTTTGAGATATTTCATTGCTTACAGCATTGCTCTAACATCATTGTTATTGCCAGATGCAGAAACTAGGAGCACTATGGAGCTAGGAAAGACACAAGTAGCTTAGGGGCAGCAATAGGACAAGATGACACATCCAAAACCAGTCATTCTCAAGCAATGACTGGTTTCTCTCCTTATATGCACATTTATAATTTGTTTACTTATTCATGTAAATGCTCTTCTTTATTTTCATTGAATAAGTAAATTTAGTCCCTTGGCTTATGAGGGACATGTACACTTTCATGATTATCAATAAAGATCACATTTGTAACACATATGGTTCTCTTTCTCATTTGTTGTAATTGCAACATTTGAATAGTCTCTTTTATGCATAGTAATGAACCTAGCAGACTATGGTTTATCTTTTAAATGTTTAAACAAAAACACCAAAAGAATAAACACTAAGTTACCTGATTTCAGCTGAAAGCTAAAAATCAAGTAACAAGTACCACACAAGATTAAATTCCACATATGTCTCATAAAATTTGTATTCACGAAGAATTAACCTATCGGATTTGAATTGACTAAGTTTATACTCTCAAATGGTCAATTTCAATCATAATCCTTTTATAACACAATGGACTCCTCAAACCACTTTTCAAACATACATTCTTCACATCATTTAATTCGCAATACATCTCACATATATATTAATTAAAAGAAATTTAGGTCTATGCTCCTCATTGTTTAACTTGAATTGTCCTTTTTATGATTGCTATCACTACTTACTGATTACATTTCAAGCAAAATGTTACCAAATCATTATCTTCCCATTATCACCACCATAGTCTTAATCATTTATATCGATAATACCAACAAGTATCTTAAACTATCCTACCACTCATATCTCATTATGATATTGTTTTCAACATTGTGTTACCTTAGGCTTCACCTATGTTAATGTTCTTTATCTAGAATCATTCTATGCAAGAGATTATAACTTATACAAGTTCTATCATAGTTTTTCCTTCTTCCATAACATAGCTAAATTTATTTAATGCCATTTCAATCTTTAAAAGCCACATCAAAATAATATATTTTTCTTTTCTTTTCAAAATGTAGTTATAATATTGGAAAAAAAAACAACAGTTCCTAGTTTACTTATAACACAAAAGGGTTGCATCCCTAAATAACACAAGGAACTATGTTTTAAGTCCTAACAATAATTTCACCTTTTACGTACATAAGAAGTAATTCATTTCTATATCTAGTGCCATTATTAACGATGAATACAACATTCATAAGCAATGAGTAACACAACATGAATCAAGGTTTTTCCCTTATTTATGTTTGACTAAGGTCATGGCCATTCATGAGAAGTTCTCTAAATTTAATTTCTACTAGTTTATTTTAAAAAGAATATTGTAGTTGCTTCAAATGACTTGTTTCCATCCATGTTTGACTATAATTGTGACTCTTGTCCTTAATTTTCTATAGCTCCATTTTTCTTGTATAAAATTATTTACTATTCCAAATATTATTATGGGCTTCACATTATGTAGGGTTATTAAAGCCACACAACTATTTAACTAAATCATTCACCAATACTAATCTAACCTAACTAATTCAAGTCCCTTAATTCTCTAGTTTGTTATCCAAATTAATGTTATTTTCCAGTTAGGAAAGTGTGTTTTCAGAGCTAATAAGGTTTTCACTACAACACACACTTGGATGATTCACATGGTGAAACAATGTTTAATTTCTTAAGATTGTGTTGAAGAATAAGGTACAATGAGGGTGTCACATCTCTTAGATGTGTTCTAAAGGTTTAAATGCCAAGTTGGTTATGTCTTATAGACTAGGGTAAGGTTATACCATGCTATCATGTTATTTGTGTGACCTAATTTAAAACATTAGTCTTCCTTAAAATAATCCTATAGATGAAAGAAATGTGGATGGACACATTACCATTATCAAGGGGTATGAGAAACCCTAATTACTAGATCACACCTACAATAGAAATGCATACCAATTGATAGTTTTCCATAAACCATACATTTCTTATGGAACCAAACCATAGTTCACCTCATAATCTATTATTCATTCTCGTATAACTAAAATGCACACTTATAGTATGCTCAAACTAGACTAGCCTTCATTAATCAATCATATATATTTATATATATTGTGTGAGGTAAAATGTGTATAGTGATAACAAAGTCACACAAGCAATGAAACGTATTACATGAGAGAATTGAATCATAAACAAATAAAATTAAAACTAGACAAATCTCTAAAATTGTTCCATTGTTCTCTATTCTCAAGGATCCTCTAAATCATTAGTGCTCTCAGATCTGTATACGCACTGACTGGTTTGGATGACAACCTAAGAAACGAGATGTTGTAGAATGCAAGAATCTAAGTTCCTATATGATTGATATACAAATGATATGATGTTAAGATTATGATGTTGTTGTAAATGAAAATGGTGATATGCCAATGATATGAAACTAAATATTATGATGAAAATGTTGTATAAAAGCTAAGAGATAATGGAAATTCAAATACTAAATTAAGCCATGATACTAAACTAAAATGATTCTACAATGCAAATTGTTAAATACTAAAATGTTCTAAATGCTCAAATGCTCCAATGTGATTTCTGTATAGTAAGTTTACTCAAAGATGGGATGCCAAATGTTGTAGAATGGGCTTGTATTTATAGGATTTCCAAAGCATAAAATGATGTGGCAGCAACCAACGGTCAAGATTTCAGCATGAGAAATGAACGGTGGAGATGGAAAAAGTTAGAAAGAATCATGGAGGATCTTCCCTTGACCAAGGGCAACATACCAAGTGTATGGGGGAATAAAATGTGTGAAAGAGCCAAGTGTCCAAAGTTTGTTTTGGAATTGGTTGAGGATAATACAATTTAAATATTAGACATATTTAAATTCATGTGACACTTGATGAAGTGGAAAGAGGAAAAGTTGTAGACATGTTCCTAAATTCAAATTGGGAATTTAAATTTAGTGAGAAGATTATTAATTAAATAAAACAAACTATTGACATTTGTTTATTTAATTAAATTTAGAAGAATGTGATATAAGATGGTAGAATTAGAAAAGTGTGAACTATATAAATAAATTTAGCATTTATTTATAACTGGATGAAATAAGAGTTTTATTAATTAAATAACTTGTATTTAATTAATTAATTATCTTGACCAATTTTAGGTGTATACATTTTTCCCCTCTTTGAAGTAAGTGTTTACACATTGCTTCAAAGAAAAATTTGTTGCTGATGTTGACAATTTTTTTTTTCGATGCCCCAGATGCTAATTTTTAGGTGATGACAGATATATGTCCCCTCGGGAGATAAATCGATGAATTTTTGAATTTTTTTTCGAAATTTTTGATGATTTTCTAATGATTTGAAAATTTTACAATTCAAAAAAAAATTATCTCCCAAAAAAAGATGTTTAAGCCATCAGGTGATGAAATTGATGAATTAAGCCCCTTTGGAAAATAAAATAAATCAATTCCACAAAATTCCCATTTAATTAACCTTTAAAAGGTTAAAAAGGTGGATTAAAAGTTCATTTGTGCATTTACAATTTGAAAATTGAGAATGATTGAGTGATTGAGCAACTTTGGAGCAAGATGGTGATCCCCTACCACACACACTGATTTGAGTGCGCCAGATGTCACAACTACCCAGAATCATATGGACCTCCGGTACGTACCCTGAAAAAATCCGTCATGATTTTTGAATCTCATTTTTCCTGCCTTTTTTTCATGTTTGAATTCAAATTTAAATTTTCTAGCACATAGAAGCACCAATGTAGCACATTGAATGATTATTGTAGCGCATATAGTAGTTTAGCACTTAGGGTTAGGGTTAGCACACAAGGTTAATAAATTAGTGCATAGGTGCATTTAGCACATTGATTACTTGAAGTGGCACATTGAGGGAATGATGTAGCACATAGAGTAATATAGCACATTTAGGGCATGATTTAGTGCATAGGATTAAAAGTTTGGCGCATACGAAAATTCAATGCATAGAAACCCTGCAATGGCGCATTGGTGAAATATGACAGCGCATACATTGATTCAGTGCATAGGGACTCTATTCTGGTGTATCCATGAAATTTTCTAGCGCATTCAACTTTTTAGCACTTTTAGACACTGTTTTAGCGCATCCAAGTTAGAATGATATAATTGTCAATAAACTCCTTGATTTTGATGATTTTCAATCACATCATCCCTTGATTTGATTTTGATTGATGATCCTAATAGATTAGATGGTTTATTGATCTCATGATAGGTGAGATTCAATGATTGATACTAATAATTGACCTCATGATAGGCGAGGATCAATGATAGTTTGATTGATTGATTGACCTCATGATAGGCGAGGTGCATTGATAGATTGATTGATAAACCTCATGATAGGCAAAGTTGAATGATAGATTGATTGATAAACCTCATGATAGGAAAGGTTGAGTGATAGATTGATTGATAAACCTCATGATAGGCGAGGTTGAATGATAGATTGATTGATAAACCTCATGATAGGCGAGGTTGAATGATAGATTGATGCTCACGAGATTTGATCAAAGTCTCACTAGAGCTGATTAGATTGATAGCTTGATTGATTTTGATTGATTGACAAGATTAATGATTTGCAATATTTAGTGATGATAGGAGCCTTTGGCGAATCTCCAGATTCAAGAGTGTTTCTCTAGGACATGGGATTTGATACCCCACCTAGTGCAGGCTGAGGTAGTTGTTATTGCATAATGCAGATTTCCTCTCTGATAGATATGCCCCAGATTAGGATTAACAAGGTTCTATTGACAACTTTAGCAGAGAGGTGGCATAGTGAGGATAAGACCTTTCATTTAGCCACCAATGAGATGACAGTGACATCGGAGGATGTCTATCAGATTCCGCGAATACCTGTTGTTGGAGATCTAGTATTATATGATTTTATTGAGCAGGGTGGGACTGATGCACTACAAAGAGTATTCAAGGATGATCAAATATGCGGCTATGAGATTCCATGGAGAGAGATGGTCGATGCATATGCTAAATTTCCATGTGTGCTTGTTGGTTTCATTGGAGGGTTCCTATGTCTTGACCACAGGTCAAAGGGACTCTCAATTGGATGGGGTCGAATTCTTGAGAGCATGATTACCTAGGGTACTAGATATGCATAGGGATGTTGCATGCTTGCCCATTTGTACCATGATTTACATCAAGTGGTCTATCTTTGAGGGGCCAGTTTTTCAACAGGAGTCACATTACTTCAGATATGGGTGTGGGATCATCTAGAGGTCATGCAGCCAGTTGCAGAGAGACAATGTCCTACCATGAGACCATATGTTCATGCATATACAAGTCTAATTACTTAGCCTAAGCTGGGTAAAATGGAGTACTGGAGGAGAGTACTTGATGATCTAGAGACAGTGACATGGCAACCCTACCTTGATTGTGAGCAGTGGCCAGAGGACGATACTAAGATGCCATTTTTGTGCCAGTCTATGTACCTAATTGGCTAGACATAGTTCATTATTGAGAGATTTCTATAGAGGGTGTTATGATAGTATGGCCGGGTACAAAGCATGCCCTAGGGAGTGGCCCATTATGCACAACGATGGATTGATGCAACATAGTGGGGACCCACTTTGTCCTATGATGCAACAGTACAAGAGTATTGGGGTCTACAGGCCATTATTTGGGATATTCATCTAGAGATAATTGAGGCTCCCATATCTAAGGATTATGCTCAGTACTTCTTTACACACCCATTCCCATGGATTTTGAGTTTGGATGAGCCAGTGCAATTATTAGATGATGAGGAGAGGGTAGTAGTACATGGGTGCAGGTGGAAGAGAGATGGGGGAGATGAGGAGGAGGAGGTGAAGAGTAGTGATGATGAGGATGGAGATGGAGATGATGGAGGTGATGGTGATGGAGGGGAGGGTGGTGGAGGAGATGAGGGCGGTGGAGGTCCAGTTCTTGATGTTCGAGACTTCAGAGTGCCTCGGAAGAGGTGATCATTGGTAGCTGTAGCACAACAACATGTAGAGATCCAATTACCCTCATAGCAACAACAGACACAGATAGTTGCATTACATGTTCAGGTGCAAACTCTGTAGGGTTGGTTGGAGCAGATAGAGGCTTTATTTCAGGCCTAGGCTTAGACATAAGCACAGGTTTCCATGCTCATGGTAGAGAGGAACACTCTAAGACAATAGGTTGATCAGGAAGAGGGAATAGCAAAGAGATTACAGAGGGTTACAGAGGTCGTAGGTACAACATATTAATTTCGAGAGCTACAACACTCTGCCAGGGAGGTAGAGTTTTATAAGCTAAAGTATCATGAGGCCGTTTTGCCAGAGCATCGAGAGAGCTATGCACAATTTGGTAGTCACACTCACACTAGGACTACCAACAAGGGTGTCATGCAGTTACTTCCGAGAGATCCCGGTGCAAGTCTGTCTGGTGGGGGAGGCACTGGTCCAGTGATGTTGACACCGTCTGGGGGGAGCACAACATAGCTCTGATATATGATTCTTGATGTAATTTGGACATGTATACACTGATTTTAATTTGGACATGTATACACTGATTTATCTAAGACATTAATGATTCACTACCATTTTTTATGATGTACCTCTCGATATTTGGATATCCTTGTACACTTGACATTATTTTGAGATATATATGATATGCAGTGATGATGATGATTGATCTATGTGTCTATATTGTGTTGACTATGATGGATGTCTATGATGGATAAATTTTATTTTTATGTGCCTATGATGTTTACATGATGCTTATTTGATGCATATATGATGCTTATGTGATTCTTATATGATGCTTATGTGATGTTTATGTGATGCTTAGATGGTGATTATGTATGTATGCAATGATGATATGATAATGCATGATTGATGATTCTATATGCTTTATGGATGATGTTTTATGCTATGTGAGATGGATTTGATTATGCAAATGATGTGTGATGTTTATGTGATGATTATGCTAATCTAGTTAGTCCTTTGTTAGTCTTGGATTTGAGTAATAAGAAATTTACAGGTTGTATTCCATATTCCCTAGAAAATCTATCTTCACTATCGGTTTTAGATGTTCATAACAATGGCATTATATCTCTATAGGAAAACCTACTTACCAGTCATGTCCCTTAGTAACTTTTTCTTCTTGGAAATCTTACTCTATTGGATATGTCTTTCAATCTTCTTAATGGACCATTTTCTTAATCTATTAACAATAGATGAAATGATTTTGATTATGCAAGTGAGATGCAGTGCACTTCTTTTTATGTTTTCCGATGTGGATATTATGATGTAATGCATGGATGGATGAATGATGTGATAATGTATATATGATATGAGAATGCTTTCCAATGTATGCAAATGATGATGCAACTAATTATGCAACTATATGAGAATGATGTGTTTTTGGTTAATGTCAAATGTACTCAATCCATTAATGATAGAGATAACATCCTTTTGAAAATTGTTCCAGCTTTGGAAAACCCATAAATACAGATGCAAAAACTAACATGGATGCAATCTAACTTAACCATGCAAATCTAATATGAAAATTTTGTCATCATAACAACCAATTTATCATGATTTTTATCATCATTGAGCCTTTAAAATGTTGAAAGTGAGTACAAACATCAATGGTATAATTAAACCATGATGACCTGAGTACTACTTCCATGATTTTTAATATTGCAAATTAACACAAGCATCTAGGTATAATTGAATTGAGATGACTTGAGAATTTCTTGCGTAAATAGACAAGAGTTAATCATTTTCCTATGCAAATTCAGAATGTCATTAGTGATAATTTGTAGAGCACATCTCGCGACAATTTTCACAGTAGTAGTGACCAACTCATAGATAGTAGACAAAGAAAAAACATACTCCTTCCTAGCTCCTCTAGTTCAATACATCATCGAGTTGCTCCAAAGTTATGATAAAAAAAGCAAAGTACAACAGTTGAACATTCATTCCAGCATGATAAAGCCATGATTCAGAAAGAACATCATCCATTTAAATTTTTTGTGATTTGATGGATTTAGCTATTTGATATGGATGGTTGATGTGTTACTGATTGATGCTTGAGGTTGATGTCCAATGTTGGGTTTTGCACTATGATCATTGTGTTTGTTGCATTATCTGATTGTTGTTTGTCTGTTGGTTTAAGGTCAAAGGTTATTTGCCCCTAGTGAGTTCAAGATTTTTCCCCCAATCTAGGGTGAGACACGACTGCAGTGCCAAGATATGTAAATGAATCTTTCCAATGATAGGAAGATTGGTGGTGAAAGCAAATGGTCGGCATGCTCAAATAAATGGAAAAGCTAATCTATCACAAATAGCACCAGTCGCTAGGTTTTCACTAGTTTTTATTGCACTTTTTCAAATTTTATGATTTTTTTAATTTATCCTAATTTTTCACTTTCTTTTTATATTTTTCTCTTTTTTTATTTATTTTTGTTGTAACCAAGATGCCTGTTTGCTAGGTTTTCATCAAGGTAACCATTTTTTTAGGACTTTTTCCAATACAATGGATGAATCAAGTGTAGAATTTCTTGAGATGTAGGTTGTTAAGAGGTTCATCAAACAAATCCCCTTCAGGCATAGATAGCTGATATGCTCCAAATCCAAAGACTGATACAACGACAAAGGAAACTAGCCAGTTTGGTTCAAATTTCCCCTTCTTTTCTCAATCTTGTTGATTACAGGGATTTTCTTTCAAGACTAAGTCACCCACCTAAATTTTTCTTGGTTTGACCTTGTGATTGTAACTTCTAGATATCCTCTGTTGATAGGCTTTCAAGTGATCAATTGCTTGTTGACAACGCTCATCCAACATTTCTAACTCTTGTAGCCTAGACACTCGATAATCTTCATCTGAAATGATCCCCTTTAGTGACACACAAAGTGATGGTAGCTCATCCTCAATAGGTAAAATGGCCTTTGATCCATATACAAGAGTGTATGATGTGGCTCCTATCAAGGTACAGATAGTGGTTCAGTATTCCCATAGAGCAAGGTTCAGTTGAACGTGCCAGTCATGTCCAACATTGTTGACGATTTTCTTCAAGATTTTTAGGATGGTTTTGTTTGAGGCCTTTGCTTGGCCATTTCCTTGAGGGTAGTAAGGTGTGGAAAACCGATGCTAGATATGAAACCTTTCACAAATTTCTTGGACATCCTGATCCTTGAAAGTTCTACCATTTTCCGTGATAATCGATTGAGGAATGCCATACCGATAGATGATGTAATTCGGTATGAAGGATGCAATTTTTTTTTTCGATGATGGTGTTTAGGGGAATAGCTTCAATCCACTTTGTAAAGTACTTTGTGGCTGTGATGATGAACTTGTGTCCATTTGATGAAGATGGATGTATTTACCTACAAGATCCAATCCCCACTAATAGAAAGGCCATGTTGATGTGAATGGTTGTAGTTCTTGTGTTGGTGCATGTATCAGGTTTCCATGGATTTGACATTTTTGGTAGTTCTTGATAAATTGAAAAGACTCCTCCATATTCAACCAGTAATACCCCAAATGTAGGAGTTTTTTAGCGAGAGTTAGACCACTTGAATTTGTGACATAGATACCTTCATGAACCTCATGTAAAGTGATTTAAGCTTCGTTACGTTCAAGACATTGAAGGAGAGTACCATCAAGACCTTTTGGATAAAGTGTATCCGCTATCAGGGTATGTCAAGTTTCTTGTTGAATAAAGTTTCATTTTTGTTTTCAAGATAAATCTGGAGGTAGGGTATTGTCTCATAGATAGGTGTAGATTTTCCTATAGATAGAAGCATTAGCTTCGACTAGATGGCATATGACTTTGGATTTAGGGTTATCATAGGTGAGGTTAAATAATTGTTCCACCATGAACTCATAACGGGCTCATTTTTTAGGTATCTGTAGGAGAGATGCAATGGTATCCATGGCATCAAAAAAATTGTTGTCACTTCTTAGAATCTATTCAAATTTGATCTCCACAAAGTACTTTTTGAAATCATCGATCATTCTTTTATATGACATCAATTTATCATCTTTTGTCTAGTAATCATCATTCACCTAATTAATGACTAGTTGGGAATCACCATAGACCTGCAACTCTATTATCTTCCACTTGATTGCAACTTTGATTCCAATGATCAATGCTCCGTACTCAGTTGTGTTATTGGTGCAAGGAAACATTAACCTGTAGGAATTTGGAATGGTATGTCCTTGAGGCTTGAAAAATAAGATTCCTGCACCTGATCCATGTTGCATGTAAGATCCATCAAAGTATAACATCCACTATTGTGTTGACATTGTTAGGACATCAGCATCTGGAAATTCAATGTTCATGGGATGATCATCTTGTAATGGTGCTTCAGCGATTTGATCTGCTATGGATTGACCCTCAATTGTTTTCCTATCTACATATTGGATATCAAACTCACTCAATATCATTACCCATGTGGCTAGTCTTCCTGTCAAGGCAACTTTTCTAAGTAAATACTTCAATGGATCAATTTTGGCTATGATTTTGATGGTTTGGGTCAACATGTAGTGTCTTAATTGTTGAGTAGCAAATACTACCACCAAACAATCCTTTTCAATAAATGTGTAGTTGATCTCATAGCCATTCAAGGTCCTACTGATGTAATAAATTTCCCTCTCTTTTCCCGTGAAATCTTCCTATGCTAGTAGAGTGCCTAAAGATACTTCAATTGTTGCAATGTAGAGTAGTAATGGTTTTCCTTCAGTTGGTGGTACCAGTATGGGAGGAGACATCAAATACTATTTCAGTTGACTAAAGGTTGTTTCACATTTTTCATCCCACTTGAAGGAAACGTTCTTGTGGAGCAAGTGATTAAAAGAATGAGTTGTATCTTCCAATTGTATGATGAACCCCCTAATAGATTGGAATCATCCTTGCAAAGATCTGAGTTGGCTGATATTCTTGGTAGGAGGCATCTCCATGATGGCTTTGAATTTTGCAGGATCTACCTCAATGCCTTTAGCTAATACAATATATCCCAAAAGTTTGGCTGATGTCACACCAAATACACATTTCTTGGGATTTAACCTCACAATGAATTTCTCCAACCTGGTAAAGAATTTATCTAGGATTTCCAAATGTCCTTCTCTGGTGTAATATTTGGCTAGAAATTCATCTACATATTCCTCCATAAAGGTGTGCATCATGTCATTGAAGAGCACAAAGATATACTGAGAGGGGGGGGGGTGAATCAGTATATCAACAAATTTTTACCCTTTACAACCTTTATCAACTTCAAACTCTAACACAACTCAACTATGCAAGAATATCACAATATGAACAAGTTGACACCAACAAACGTACTTTATAAATTATATAAGCTTTTACAATGAAGGTAGGCACCAACCTACTTGAATCACCAAATATGTAGTTTAGTAGGCACTAACCTACAAGGCACCAACCCCTTAATTCTGATTTAGTAGGCACCAACCTACAGGGAGCAACAACCCCTAATTATGATTTAGTAGGCACCAACCTACAAGGAGCACCAACCCCTAGTGTTTGTAGGCACCAACCTACCGGAGGCTCCAACCCCCACTGCCAAGCAACAACTTAGCAAAGATAATAACTTCAAGAATAAGACTCCACCTTCGATGTTGCTTCCTCAACAGATGATGCACAATTCTGTACAAACATTCTTCTTACAAATCTGGTATACTCTTTTCTATGGATCTGTCAAATATTCTTCCTCACAAACTATGTCTTCTTCAATTGATGAAAAACTCTTTCTATGCCTTCATCAAGATCTTTTTGTTCAATTCTTCATGTAATGCTGCTTGACATATACAATCTGCCTTCTTGTCTTACTTCACAAATCTGAATATATCTTCCCCTTTAAATCTTGTCAAATCTGTATCTTCTTTATTACAAAATCCTTTATAAATCTGAGTATATTTCATTTACCATTCTGCATATATTCCCTTCTTAAATCTCCATTTATTCTCTTTCACTAATCTTTATTTTTACACATACTTTCCTTATAATTTTCTCTTCCTTTGCTGGTGTATTTGGTATGCTTGTTTGTTCTACATACACTTATTTCATCACTTCTCAAATGTCTTTTATATCTTCAATGATCTCATAAATGGAGACGTCTTTTACCAAGTGTGATAACTCTTACTAAATAACACACCACTTCATACTCATTTCTTACACCCTTTTATATCTCCTTATTCAACACTTTTTACTCCACACATTATTCATATGCCTTATATATCTGCTTATCCTCAATCTTCTAATCTGCTGTGTATTTATTATATACTCCTTTATTTTATTTTATTTTTCTCCAGACCCACTTATTTTTTTTTGATATAGCTTTTTACTCATACACAGCACACATACTCAGCATCATTTAGATGATATGCATTTTTCTCAATCTGTTCTAAAACTCAAAAAAATTATTGAGTCCTTTATTCCAAACTCCAACTCTATACATTCTTCAGATTATATACCTTTTACTCACGTACAGACACACTCTTCTTCACCCGTACCTTAAATGATATTCATTTTATACAGCCGCACACATTTGTGTTTTGATAATATATTGGTTATTCCACACACTCAACCCCAATAATCGTATCTCCTTTTTACATTTATATCTTGTTCATAGGAGATATCCTTTCTAAATGAATGGATCAAGGGACGTGTGACTTATTAATTGTCATTATTTAACAAATAAACTTACTCTCTTACCATCGATATTGTTACTAATTTCAATCGCCATCTTCTTTTAACATAATTCATTTATTAACTATAATCTATGTCGGCTCTTCACAAGGTGCGGCGATATCAATTTTTACCATACAAAATTTTCTCCTTTCGTAATTGTTGCCAGCATCTTCACAGATGATACACAGCCCGATATAAATTCTTCAACCTTCATGTTTCTCTCTGCACTCTAGGAATAATCGTGGCTTAATATCCTAATGCTCCACTATGATAGGAGTCATCCGACGAATGCCACGCAAACTTATATATCGGCAACAAGTTACAAGTTACGCAAGATGAAAAGCTTGGTGATGTTTCTTCATCAACTAATATGGTAGTTGGATTCCATCACATATGTCAATTGTCCTGTGAATGTTTCCTTTCAATATCTACTACCTGTGAAATGGCGATATCCATACTTTTACTATCTTCCCTTAATTTATCGATGATATCCTAGTAGACCTTGGACGGAAATCAGAAAGGACCTCAAAGTGAATTAGAATGTTGACGTCTTCTGAGAAACCAGTGGTGTTGCTCCTGAGAAATGTATGATCTGGAATGGTATCGACCCTTCAGAATAAATACCCTTGAAGTGATTTAGAATGTCGACGTCTTCTGAGAAACCAGTGGTGTTACTCCTAAGAAACATATGATTCTGGAATGGTATCGGCCTTTTAGAATAAATACATCCAACATATATATTACTGAGTCTCCTCAATGCATTAGACCTCCTGAGCATTCATTATCAATACGAATGCCTCTTTTATGTATCTGCGTGGCTTCCTAAGTGTAGTGTGCCACAACATACTGTATGTAACATATGGCTTTTCATATTATAAGCATTATTTCTTTAGTTTAAATGGGACATTACATCTTCATTGATATCAGTGACAACCTTTGAACAATCTTGTCCATTCATATGATATCAATGTCTCCATCTCTCTTTTTTTACTTTGACATCAATGACAACATTTCCAACAATCTCCCCCTTTGTCATTGATGACAACATATTCTTCCTCATCTCTTCTAACTCTCTCTCATTCTAGATCTCTCCCCCTTTGACATCAATGGCAAAGGGATTTCCAACCATGTCTTTCCTTTTTCTGTTCCATGGAGCTACAAGATATTGTGTATAGCTCCCCCTGAATGTATGCTCCCATCTACTCATACCATCTTTCTCTAAATTTTCCGTCCTTGACTTCTAAATTATTTTTCTTCTTCTACATGAAAACTTCTTCATTTTGACATCAATGCAATTTCCAACAATAGAAGCCAGATCATCATCCTTTTTAGACACCAATCTATAAGTAGATTTCTCTTCAACATTTTGAGATACTTCACCTTTCAATTATCTTCTCCAAGTGGCTGAAAGACAATGTTCAACTTAGCTCCCCCTAAATTCATGCTTCCTCTTTAGAAAAGACATATTGATTTTGCATTGGATTCTTCATTTCTTGTATCTATCTTCTTTCTCCAAACTTTTGTAAACTTTCTCTCCTTTTCCATGATGTCCTTCTTCATATCTTGTAAAGGTGGTTCCACAAAACGAAACCTACAAAAACGTGCTATGTGTCCAAAGTTGTTACACTTGAAACACAGAACGTCATGACCAAATGAATTATAATTTCTCCTAGGGAAGCTTGAAGTATTTCTTGCTTGAATTCTGCAATTTATTGCTTTGTGGCCAAAATAATTGCATGAAAAGCAATATCCATTAAAAGAGTAAAACTGCCTAAAATTAAACTTTCTTTCATTATCCTTGAAACTTGTGACATTATCATCGAACCTTGTACATTCCTCCTTTGGCTTTCCTAATTCATTTTTCAGCATGGCAACTTCTTGTACCAATTTGTCACAATCTCTCTCTTTTGTACTTAATTTGATCTTTATCTCATTTTCAACTTGTTCAGCCTCTACTAGTTGAGTCCTCAAATCTTCAATTATTTTGTTTAATTCCTCTAAGCTTTTAGTCAACTCCTTAATTTTTAGTTTATGCTTGGTGACCTTCTTCTTTAATTCTTCATTTTTCTTGTATGCATAGTGAAGTTCTTCCTCAAGATCTGTTTCTTCTTCTTCATTGCATTCTTCTTCTTCATCACATTCTTGATCAGCATCTTGTTCTTCAAATTCAGCCATGAACAATATTTCTTCATCATTATTGCTTTGACTGTCATCACTGTGTTCTTCTGAAGAGCTGCATTCTTTCTTTGAGTAAAAAATCTTTTTATGTTTTTGAGATCTTTTCTTTCCTTTTCTCTTGATGTAGATTTCTTTTTCACTTTCACTTGAGTTACTATCACTATAAGGACATTTGGAAGCATAATGTCCAACTTCTCCACAATTGAAGCATTTAAAAGGGAATTTTCCTTTATATTTTCCTTTTCCTTTCTTGAGTTTTCCCATGAAGTAAGCTTCTGCTTCATCACTTGATTTCTCACTTTGTTCTTCATGGTTGTTCTTACCCTTTTTGGATGCTTTGAATGAGACTTCTTTTTGTGGTGATCTTCCTTCAATCCTCATCTCATAGGCAGCAAGGATTCCATGTAATTCATCTTTGGTTAGCTGATCCAAGTTTGTTAATTCCTCCAATGCTGCAACCTTGGCTTCAAACTTTGTAGAAAGAGATCTTAGAATTTTGTCAATAATGAAGTCATCCTTGATCTCTTCACCAAGTCCCCTCATGATATTCACTGTTTCATCAACACGAAGGAAATATGAGGCAATATCTTCATCATCCTCCATTTTGAGAGTCTCCAACTTTCTTCTATGAGTTTGCAATTTAGCTTTCTTAACCTTTGCATCTCCTTCATAAATATTCTGAAGTTTGTCCCAAATTTCTTTTGCTGATTTTCATCTCATGACTTTTGTAAACTCAGAATCTGTTAGGCTGCAAAGAAGAGCATGCTTGGCCTTTGCATTGTTTTCACTTCTCTTTTTCCCTGCTTGATCCGTTGGAGGGGTGGCTGGAGGTGAGTATCCATCAACAACAGATTGCCACACATCAAACCCAAGTGCATTCAAGTATGCTTCCATCTTGATATTCCAAAATGCATAATTAGTCCCATCAAAGATGGGTGCTTTCACTGTGTTATTATGATCTGCCATGTGTGCTCTTAAGGATCTCCTTCAAGTGGTTAGGCTTTCAAGAAGGACCTTGCTCTGATACCAATTGAAGAGCACAAAGATATACTGAGAGGGGGGGGGTGAATCAGTATATCAACAAATTTTTACCCTTTACAACCTTTATCAACTTCAAACTCTAACACAACTCAACTATGCAAGAATATCACAATATGAACAAGTTGACACCAACAAACGTACTTTATAAATTATATAAGCTTTTACAATGAAGGTAGGCACCAACCTACTTGAATCACCAAATATGTAGTTTAGTAGGCACTAACCTACAAGGCACCAACCCCTTAATTCTGATTTAGTAGGCACCAACCTACAGGGAGCAACAACCCCTAATTATGATTTAGTAGGCACCAACCTACAAGGAGCACCAACCCCTAGTGTTTGTAGGCACCAACCTACCGGAGGCTCCAACCCCCACTGCCAAGCAACAACTTAGCAAAGATAATAACTTCAAGAATAAGAATCCACCTTCGATGTTGCTTCCTCAACAGATGATGGAAAATTCTACACAAACATTCTTCTTACAAATCTGGTATACTCTTTTCTATGGATCTGTCAAATATTCTTCCTCACAAACTATGTCTTCTTCAATTGATGAAAAAATCTTTCTATGCCTTCATCAAGATCTTTTTGTTCAATTCTTCATGTAATGCTGCTTGACATATACAATCTGCCTTCTTGTCTTACTTCACAAATCTGAATATATCTTCCCCTTTAAATCTTGTCAAATCTGTATCTTCTTTATTACAAAATCCTTTATAAATCTGAGTATATTTCATTTACCATTCTGCATATATTCCCTTCTTAAATCTCCATTTATTCTCTTTCACTAATCTTTATTTCTGCACATACTTTCCTTATAATTTTCTCTTCCTTTGCTGGTGTATTTGGTATGCTTGTTTGTTCTACATACACTTATTTCATCACTTCTCAAATGTCTTTTATATCTTCAATGATCTCATAAATGGAGACGTCTTTTACCAAGCGTGATAACTCTTACTAAATAACACACCACTTCATACTCATTTCTTACACCCTTTTATATCTCCTTATTCAACACTTTTTACTCCACACATTATTCATATGCCTTATATATCTGCTTATCCTCAATCTTCTAATCTGCTGTGTATTTATTATATACTCCTTTATTTTATTTTATTTTTCTCCAGACCCACTTATTTTTTTTTGATATAGCTTTTTACTCATACACAGCACACATACTCAGCATCATTTAGATGATATGCATTTTTCTCAATCTGTTCTAAAACTCAAAAAATTTATTGAGTCCTTTATTCCAAACTCCAACTCTGTACATTCTTCAGATTATATACCTTTTACTCACGTACAGACACACTCTTCTTCACCCGTACCTTAAATGATATTCATTTTATACAGCTGCACACATTTGTGTTTTGATAATATATCGGTTATTCCACACACTCAACCCCAATAATCGTATCTCCTTTTTACATTTATATCTTGTTCATAGGAGATATCCTTTCTAAATGAATGGATCAAGGGACGTGTGACTTATTAATTGTCATTATTTAACAAATAAACTTACTCTCTTACCATCGATATTGTTACTAATTTCAATCGCCATCTTCTTTTAACATAATTCATTTATTAACTATAATCTATGTCGGCTCTTCACAAGGTGCGGCGATATCAATTTTTACCATACAAAATTTTCTCCTTTCGTAATTGTTGCCAGCATCTTCACAGATGATACACAGCCCGATATAAATTCTTCAACCTTCATGTTTCTCTCTGCACTCTAGGAATAATCGTGGCTTAATATCCTAATGCTCCACTATGATAGGAGTCATCCGACGAATGCCACGCAAACTTATATATCGGCAACAAGTTACGCAAGATGAAAAGCTTGGTGATGTTTCTTCATCAACTAATATGGTAGTTGGATTCCATCGCATATGTCAATTGTCCTGTGAATGTTTCCTTTCAATATCTACTACCTGTGAAATGGCGATATCCATACTTTTACTATCTTCCCTTAATTTATCGATGATATCCTAGTAGACCTTGGACGGAAATCAAAAAGGACCTCGAAGTGAATTAGAATGTTGATGTCTTCTGAGAAACCAGTGGTGTTGCTCCTAAGAAATGTATGATCTGGAATGGTATCGACCCTTCAGAATAAATACCCTTGAAGTGATTTAGAATGTCGACATCTTCTGAGAAACCAGTGGTGTTACTCCTAAGAAACGTATGATTCTGGAATGGTATCGGCCTTTTAGAATAAATACATCCAACATATATATTACTGAGTCTCCTCAATGCATTAGACCTCCTGAGCATTCATTATCAATACGAATGCCTCTTTTATGTATCTGCGTGGCTTCCTAAGTGTAGTGTGCCACAACATACTGTATGTAACATATGGCTTTTCATATTATAAGCATTATTTCTTTAGTTTAAATGGGACATTACATCTTCATTGATATCAGTGACAACCTTTGAACAATCTTGTCCATTCATATGATATCAATGTCTCCATCTCTCTTTTTTACTTTGACATCAATGACAACATTTCCAACAGTCATGAAAGATAGTGGTCATCGCACGCTGATAAGTAGCCACAACATTTTTCAACCCGAAAGGCATTACGTTCCAATAGAAAGTACCCCATGGACATGTGAAAGCATTTTTCTCTTCATCCTCAAGTGTTATTTTGATCTGATTATAACTTGATGATTCATCCATGAGTGATAACATTTCATGACCTGCTGTCAAATCCACGATGATGTCAATGTTAGGTAGAGGAAAATCATCTTTTGGGAAATCCCTGTTGAGATCTCTGAAATTCACACATATCCTGATACTTTTATCTGGTTTTGAAACTAGCACAATTTTGGAGATCCATTCAGCATAGTCAATAAGTCGGATAAATCCCACGTCCAATAGTTTCTTCAATTTATCATTCACCAAAAGAGCGATGTGTGGATGCATTTTCTCAACTTTTGCTTCACTAGCTTTACTCCAGGTGGTAGTGATAAATGATGCATGATAAGCTTTGGATCCATGCCTAGTATGTCAGTGTAGGTCCAAGAAAAGTTAATTTTCCTCTCTTCAAATAATTTAGTGAATCTTGGTTTCTCTTCCTCTATCATGGATGTTGCTAGATGTAGAGTCTTAACTGTTTCCACTGTACCAATGTTGATAGATTGTGTAGGTTCAATCAACATTAAAGATCTCTCATAATAGTGCTTGGGAAGAGTGTCAAATCTCCCATATTTTGGTGCCTTAGAGAGGTTTTCACTGTCAGATGCACTCTTTATTTTTACTTTTTCTTGATTTAATACTGCCATTAAGTGGTTTTCACGATTAGATCAATTTTTTATATTCATTATTTTACAACTGGAAGATTTGGCACTCCCCTTGTCTGAAGCTTCATTATGAGATTCAATGATGGAACATGTTTTAGGATTGTCAAAACAAAGTAATTTCACAATGGTGTCATTGTTTGAAAAGACAGGTATGTCAAGTAGCTTAGTTTAGTCCCATTCAATTAGTTCAGGGTGTACCAATAGCAAGGAATTGTTAGATTGGCTAAGGTCAAAAGGGGTGAGTGTCATGATGGCAATGTCATCAAAGTGTCCAATAGCAATATCGAGGTCTATGATGTTACTCTCTTCTGAAGTATCTATCTCACATGGAGTCTAATCATCTTCACTTGAGTCAATGATATGTTGTGATCCAATTTCAAGGGGTCTAGAACTCAAGCTTTCTCCCTCCCTACATGTTGGTGCATACCTTTGTATCACATCAATTTCCTTATCATGACAAGATTCTTTAGAGAGGGAATCCCATTCATATTCATTGGAATCTATTTCAGAACTATCTCTCAATTGAAGGATTCTCTCAACAACCTGTTGTCTAGTTTCTTCTTTTGATTCCTCTCTATATCCTACCCCTATTTTGTCCTTTGAATTCATTGTGATGGGCTGAATTGGTTCAACAATACCTTCTTTTCTTTTACCAACAAGACCTTTTCCCTCATATCCCATCTTTTCTAGGATTGTTTTTCCTTTCCCTTATTGCTCTGTTTGTACATTGGAGGTTGATGCTTGTGATGCTTCGTCATCCATGTATAACCAATTCAAAACATCCTTGTCTTTTGACTCATCTACTAAAGTTCATGCTTTTACAAACTTTCCATCAAAAAGCATGGTTGGTTGTGAGGATTGTTTCCTTGATGTGGATGGTTGTCCATATGACTCAGGAGAAGATAGCAGTTATGAAAGACACAATGATTGCTCAAATGAGTATTCCCCTAGGCCTTTATTTTTTAACTAGATATTTTCAACCTATTTTGATAAGGCGTGTAATTGACTCTCATGATTTGATGGAGTGGAATCACTAATACCCTTAACCTTTGACTGGTCATTTTTCTCAACCCACTTTGACAAGGAATTTAGTTGTCTTTCATTGTTTGATGAACTAGGAGTTGTAGCTTCCCTCTTATGGGGCACAAAAGTATCTTGGGTTTTTTTGAGTGTGTTGCAATATTGAGGGTTGCTAGAATCAGTTGAAATAGTGATTTCTTGCCCATTGAAAGGGAACTTCAAACATTGGTGATATGTTGATGGTACTGCCTGCATCTTGTGAATCCAAGGATGTCCCAAGAGTATGTTGTATGTCAAATCCTTGTCCAATACTTGACATATTATATCTTTGACAACTGGGCCTACTTGAATTGGTAGCACAATTAATCCTTCGAAGGATCTCTTTTCATCATCATAGGCTTTGATTGTTATTTTTCTTCTAGCATCAATGGCATTTTCAGAATATCCAAGTGCATGAATAAGTTTTAAAGTATAGATATTTAGGACAGCTCCACCATATATTAGAACACATTTGACCTAGTGTTTGTGAATTAAAACCTCAATGCGGAGGGCAGTGTTATGTGGATAGTTGATTGATACATCATCATGTTTGGAAAATGATAGGCAATGAGGTGTGGTCAAGTGTCCCACCATAGCTTGAAATTTGGAAACTTCCAGGTTAATTGGTACTATGGTGGCTACTAGAGCTTGTTCTAGGATTTCTTTTTGTGCTAGTGAAATATGGAGATTCCAATGTGGATATTTGAGTTGGTATTTTCTACAATTGGTCAACTATGTTGTATTCATTTGCAGGGGCAACAGTTGCTTTGGATGTAGAGGAGGCATCTCCTTTCAATGTTACTTTAGCTTGCCCTCTTGTGATTGTGTTGACTGGTTGATGATCCTATTTCTCTTTTATTTTAATGACATTAATTTGATTGTCACTTGTAGCAACGTTTGTGATCAGATTTATTGGTACAATGTCATTAATTTGATGTGATTTGGTGTGGATATCTTGGTGATGATTTTCAGTTGTAGCAATGTTTCTTTGGCTTTTGATTTTTATGTCCTTGGTTTGATGTTCAACTACCTCAACATAATGAATGGTAGAATCATAAACATAGTTCACTTTTTTTCCTTTGGTGTTTAATGAAGAGGACTCCCCTTTTTTGTAGTTTGTTAAAGGATTCTTGAATGCTCCATGATCATTGTTCATTTGGGGTCCTTCTAAAAATATGGTCTTGTTATCAATAAATTCTTCTATCAAATATTTCAGTTGCATGGAATCATTGGTTTTATGTCCTTTGTTTCTATGAAAGTCACAATAATCTACATCATTCCACCATGAAGGTCTAACTTGTGGTTCCCAATTTCTTGCTTCTGGTAGTGTTATAACCTTGGCTGCAAGAAGTTCCTTTAATGTTGATTCTAATGATTGTCCCAAAGGTGTGAATCTTCTTCGATTTGAGGATGCCTAATATGGTGGTGGTTTAGATTCAACATTTCCTTGATTGTTGTTTTTATTGACATTTTGGTTGTTGTTTTGATTGTTGGTTGGATTGTTGTTCTGATTTGTTTTGGTGGCAGCGGCTGTCAATTTAAATACTAGTTTTTCATTTTGTGTTTTAGTTGCACCATCATTGTTACCAAAATTCTTGTTTCTTTTCCAAAACTTTGGTTTATCACTGCTATTGTAATTGTTGGAGGAACTTGTTGAGTTGTTTTCATTGTAAATTTTTATGATTCCTCTCTTAACCAAGGCTTCTTCAATTTTGATTTCATTTTCAATCAATTTTTCAAAGGTAGGTGGGCATTGTAATTCTAGTCTATAGCTCATCTCATCATTTAGGTTGTCAATAAATATTTCCATCTTTTCCTTTTCAAGTATGGGACGAGAATATCTTGCAAACAATCTTCTCCATTTTTGTAAAAATATGAGGAATGATTCACCCTTTTTTGGTTTCATGTTGCAAAGGTCTTTCATTGTTATCTCATGTTGGATGTTGTAGGAGTACTAGGTGATGAATTTGTTAGCCAACTCTTCAAAGGTTTTGATTGGTGGTGCAAGTTTGGATAACCATTCTAGGCATTGTCCACCTAGGCTGTGTGGAAACAATCTCATCAAGTAAGTTTCTTCGTGTGCAAATTCAAGACTCATGTTTCAAAATTCCCTTATGTGATCTATTGGATCTATTTTACCATTGTATTTATCATACTTTTGGAATTCACAATGTTTTGGAAAAGGAATCATGTAGATACTTTGATCAAAAGGATATAGACAAATGTCTTGTATCAAGTATCATTTTGAGGTTCCTCTTTGCATGTCAAGAATCTATTGTTTGAGGTTTTTCATTTGATGAGTTAATGCAGTCACCTGTTCTGTATTTTGTGAATCATTTTTAGGATTTTTAGGAGGTTCTTTCAATTTATTAACATCAAAGTTGGGTGGAAGTTTGATACCTTGATTAGCCAGCATTAGGAAGTATTTTTCTCCATCCCTTTCAAAAATATTTTCTAGGAACTTATGGAAATTTGGATCTTGTTCAACATGTTGGATGTCTTCCTCAGTTATTTCTTCACCTTTAGATTGGAAATTCCATGGAAAGGATTATCTTTAGGTTCATCCATGGTGTTTTGAGTTTCAATGTTCAGAGTTTCAAGTTCTTTTTCCTTTAGTTTTTGCTTTTGTAATCTTGATTGAATGGGCATACAAGTGTTATACTTTGAATAAACTTTGATCTTTGTGTGGAGTGCCAAGGATGAAAACTAAGTCAAATAGAATGACAAATTTTATTGATGAGACTAAGTTTAATCTGATTATACAATTTTGTTTTGTGATGAAAGGATTACAAATCCTAATGATGAAACTAGGCTTAACAATCAAGGATATGATAAGTTTGATGATTTAAGCACTTTGATGTGTTAGATCTTGGTTTAATTTGAATAATTCCACTTGTAAATGTTAGTTTTAACAAGTTTAAGACTCTATTGTACCTAAGGAATGATTCTATGCTAGAAAAGATCCTTAATTGTGGTTCAAACTTTGGAACAGGGGATGAATTTAATTCTCAAGTTTTGCATTTACTAGATGTGCTAAAATAGGGTTTGGATGTGCTAAAAGATTGCATAGATGTGCTAGAAGATAGCCTAGATGTGCTAAAATAGGGACCAAATGCACTGAAAACTGACATAGATGCACTAAAAGGTGTTGTGGATGTGCCAGAACAAATGGTGAATGTGCTAAAGGCTAGACTCAACGAGTTGAAGGATGACTCAGATGCACCATAAAATGGACTAGATGCACTAGAAAAATCCAAGGATGCACTATAATTCACCTAAGTATGTGATTTTAACTTGGTATTCTGTAGGTAAATGTGCTAAAAGGGTTTGTGAATGTGCTGAAAAATGACACAGATGTGTTGGATAATGACTCAGATGCGCTGAAATAGAGGATATATGCACTAAAAGATTGTACAAATGTGCTATAAAATGTGGTTAATGCATTGGAATAGAGGATGAATGCGATAATCTAGAAATTTTTAGTATTTTTGATAGTCTGTTTGGTTATTTAGCTTTTTAATTTGTGAATTTGAATGTTTCTAAGGTATGATTTTCTGACCAAATGATTTTTACTTGGTTTCCAATTTGTGAATTGTGGGAATTGAATGATTTAAATGGATGAATTCTTGAATTATGACTTCAAACACAACAAGTTTTCAAACAATTGTTTCCACCTAGGAACTAAACATTAAGTGTGTATTCAAGAATCTAGTCTGATTCTTTCAGTTTCCATAGGTATAACACAAGAGAAGACAATTCAAACACTTTTCTATTCTTAAGGGTCACTTAAAATACCACAACCCACATTTTAAAACCATGTCAGCTCACACATCCCTATCACCCCTTAGAGGGCGCCTATGTTTTTTCCTTTCCTGGGTCTTAACCAAAGCTGAATCCTTTTCTTTTAGCCAGTAATATGTGATGGTTATATGGTGAGTATCTTGGGGGTAGATTCTTCCCTCCCCTTGCACTATGATATTAGAAGTGTTCGAAAACTGACTTGGTTGGCTTCTACACTAGAGTTCATAGTAAGGGTTTTTGTTCGATGCAACAATAAATAAACTCCCTCAGGAGACCTCCCAACCTATAGAACAAAGGCTTTGGGGATGTTTATCTTGCACACTACCCTCGAATTGTAGACTTTCCCCGAATTCGCTTTTGATTATAGTGGGTTGGAAAACTTGGCTTTAGTTGTTCCCAATTAGGTCATTCCCATAGGGTGAGTACTTTTCCCACTATGATAGGCCTTCTAAAGATGTTAACAAAGCATAAAATAGTGAGTCTGGCATTATAGTCACCCAATTAAGGGGAGAGCATAGGCCTATCACTTCAAGCACAAAAGACAAGGGGTTCTTTAACCTTTTAATTAAACTAGGTTCCTAATTTAATTAAAAGAAGACAATAAAAGCTCCAGCCCTTGCAAACATCATCAGTAGTTTCATAAGATTGTCTTTGACCTGTGTATTATGCACCTACAAAACAGAAAACCTCAATTAGTTCTTAGGATTTTGAAATTTTACAAAATAAACCAAATGTGCTAAAACAGTCATTAGTTGCGCTAAAAGATCATTTGTATGTGCCAAAAGAACTATCCTATGTGCTAGGAAAACTAATGAATGTGCTAAAATAAATATCAAATATGCTAGAAAACCCCCAGTATGCACTGAAACTGATGTTGAATGCATTGAAATATCCTTTGGATGCATCGTAATAGGGACCAGATGCGCTAAAATATGTTTCGTATGCATTGCAAGAACTCACGGTTGTGCTAAAAGAATTTCATGTCCAGAATCTGTAAAAAAACTTCTAGAAAACATCAATAAAAAGGGGTTATGCCCCACAGTGGGTGCCAATTTATGTGTGAGGTAAAATGTGTATAGTAATAACAAAGTCACACAAGCAATGAAACTTATTACATGAGAGAATTGAATCATAAACTAATCAAATTAAAACAAGAAAAATCTCTAAAATCATTCCATTGTTCTCTATTCTCAAGGATCATGTAAATCATCAGTGCTCTCAAATTTGAATATGCACTATGACTAGTTTGGATGACAACCTAAGAAATGAGATTTTGTAGAATGCAAGAATCTAAGTTCCTATATGATTGATATACAAATGATATGATGCTAAGATTATGACACTGTTGTAAATAAAAATGGTGATATGACAATGATATGATACTAAAGATTATGATGCAAATGTTGTATAAAAGCTAAGATGATAATGGAAATGAAAATACTAAACTAAGCCATGATACTAAACTAAAATGATTCTACAATGCAAATTGCTAAATACTAAAATGTTCTAAATGCTCAAATGCTCCAATGTGATTTTTGTATAGTAAGTTTACTCAAATATGGGATGCCAAATGTTGTAGAATGGGATTGTATTTATAGGATTTCCAAAGCATAACATGATGTGGCAGCAACCAATAATCAAGATCTTAGCATGAGCACTGAACGGTGGAGATGGAAGAAGTTAGAAAGAATGATGGAGGATGTTCCCTTGACCAAGGACAACATACCAAGTGTATGAGGGAATAAAATGTGTGAAAGAGCCAAGTATCCAAAGTTTGTTTTGAAATTGGTTGAGGATAATGCAATTTAAATATTAGACATATTTAATATTAAATATTAGACATATTTAATATCAAATTTTCTATGGTGCGTGCTCAAGGTCTACAATGGTCAAATGCAAGGCATCATTCTGCAAGGTTTCAAGATGGTTTAGAGGCAATTGACAAGTGAACAAGGATGGGGTTTGGCACTCGAACAGATGGGCTCGGCTAGAGAATGGTTTTCAAAACAACCCTCGAGCTTAGAGAAGGGGTCGTGAGAGTCGAAGATTTGAAAGAGACGGGTTGGGATTTAGGGGTTGTCAAGGACGGGGCGGTTATAGAAATGATGCTTTCCATAGGCCATGTCAAAATGAAGATGGTATTAGAGGATATGGAGGACAGTCAAAAATGGAAGAAGTGGGTCAGGATCAAAACCCTAATAGGAGGAAAAGCTTCATCAAGGAAGTTTGGCAAAGGAAAAAATCTGATTCGGAATGGGAGGAGGATAGGGAAGAGGCGAAGAATGGGGAAGCTAGGAAGCCTACTCTGGAATATGGTAATGGGATTCCGGGTGGTCGGGCAACCTTGGTGGTCAGTGTAGTGAAGCTTCAAGCTGAGGTTCTGAGGCTGGAAAACTTGGGCCTAATTGGGAAATGGTATGGGCTGGACCTAAACTAGGACTACTCAATTAAATGGTGGAAAGTGTGTTGGGGTTTTGAGCTCTAGTTTAAAACCCTCTAGAATAGCTTTTTTTGTTCATTTGTCTGACTAGGGATATAAGGGAGGAAACAGTGAATGGCATTTGGGTCCTAGATGGGTGTGGTTTTTATCTAAGACATTGGAAGGTGTGCTTTAATCCATCAACTCATGTTATTGAGTCAGTGCAAGACTGGTATAGAATGTCATACCTTCCCAAAAAATATTGGGAACCGGGCATTTTAGAGGAGATAGGCAATCACCTGGGTACTTTTGTTTGTGCAAAAGAAAGGAAAAAGGCGGGTGAAGTTCATACCCATGTGCAGATTTGTGCAGAAAACAATCTGGTGCATCATCTCTATCATGAGATTGAGCTCATTTCCGATTATGGGAGCTAGATTCAAAAGATGAAGGGATATTCCTTCACTCGCGATAGCTTACTATGGCCTTTGGGTTGTAGGTTGTCGATTTGCAAGGTAGGGAAATCAAAAGTGTCAATGGTTTTAGAGTCGTGCAAAGAAAAGGAGTTTTCAGAACAAAAGGTCAATATTTCAAATGTTGCATCTAAAACTAATAAGGAAACAATAGTTGATACCCAAATGGAAGAGCCAATTTCTTCCCCTCCTCATTCTATTCAAAATGTCCATCAAAAGGACACAAATGATGAGGAGATTGAGCAGATGGACATGAAAAATGTGTCACTAGATGAGGAAATTTTGGAGGCTCTGGGTATTTTAGGTGGTGATTGTAATAATGTGGAGTTGGATTCTTTGATAGAGGTTGGAAAAGAATTGGTTGTTTTGGCAGAGGCTGCTAAGGCGAATGCATGGGCATTAGTGGAAGATTTGGAGCTAGAAAATTTGGGTGAGGAGGATCTTCCTGAAGGGATGTTTGCAGGTATAGGAGCAGGGAGACCATAATTAGCTAAGAAAAAGAAATTATCTTTAGGATTGGTAGAGCCAAGGGTCAAGTTGGGCATTCATCAAAGGATATGTCCAAATATTCAGCAGAATATGGCTATAACAAAAAGAGAGGTAGGATCACGAATTAGGAAAAACGCAAATGGGCAACAAAAAATTGATTTTATGATGAAAGTGGGGAAGAGTGATGCTCTTCCCGAACAACAATGAAAATATTAACTTGGAATGTTAGAGGCTTAAATGCCCCTAACAAATGGTTCCTTCTTAGGCACATGATAGATTTAAATTAGGTGGATATTTGTCTCTTTCAAGAAACAAAATTGGGAGATCAAGATCTCAATAAATTCAGCAGAAAACTAAAATAGTGGAAGTGGTTGGGTGTTGGGGCTAAAGGAGCTTCAAGCAGCTTGTTAATGATTTGGAAACCTAAATTTGTCTTGGTCGAGGAATTGGTTGCCAGAAGGCATTGGATGGCAAGTTGGGTAAGAAGTTTGTCTTCTAACCTTTAGTTTTTTCTTATCAATGTTTATGGTCCTTCTTTGTGTTTGCTTAAAAGATTGGTGTGGCAAGAGTTGGATGGGGTCCTTAATAGCTTTGATCAGGATTTTTGTATCATGGGAAGGGATTTTAATGCTATTTTGAGATCCAAGGATAAGAGAGGTGGTATGGGAAGGTATTTACAATCTCAATTATATTTTCAAAGCTTTGTGGAGAGAAATTTGTTGGTGGAAATCCATACTGGTAATGGTAGTTTTACTTGGACCAATCACAGAAATGGTTTTTGCAGCATTGCAGAGAAGCTAGAAATTTTTTTCTTTAAGGGTAACCTGAGTCTTTTCCCCTTTAGATTAGATAGTAAAATTCTTTCTAGCAGTGGTTCTGATCACTACCCAATTCAATTGTGCACTGATGGTGACAAGGGGCCTATTCACTGCCCTTTTAAGTTTGAAATGATGTGGTTCAAAGATCCTAATGTCCTAAGAATGATAAAATCTTGGTGGAAGGAGTGTTCTTTGGGAGGCTCTAAAATGTTTAACATTTTCACTAAACTAAAATTTGTTAAACAACAATTGAAGCAATGGAACAAGGATTGTTTCAAAAACATCTTTGAGGAAAGGCTTAGGTTGGAGGAAGAGTTGGAAGCTCTGTCAGAAATAATTTTTAAACAAGGTATGGATGATGCTCGGTTTGAACAAGAAAAGGAGTTGACAAGGAAATTGAATGAAGTTTTGGAAAAAGAAGAAGTTTTTTGGAGGTAGAAATCTAGAGAAACCTAGTTAAAGGTTGGAGATAGAAATACTAATTTTTTTTATAATTCAAGTAAAGCCTGAAGAGAAGTGAATCGGGTTAGTTGCATTAAGGCGGTGGATGGGCATCTTCTAGAGGATCCTTCTGAAATAAAAGCTAACAACAATTGCTTTCTTTCATAATCTTCTAAATGATTGGGAGGGTTCAAACTTAGTAGCTTAGGAAGCAATTTTGAAAGACATGCCAAAGTTGGTTTCTTCTAAGTAGATGGATCTATTGAATGTGAATTTTTTTAGAGGATGAAATAAGGATGGCAGTTTTTGACCTGCAGCTAGAGAAATCCACTGGCCTAGATGGCTTCCCAATGGCCTTTTTCCAGAAGTGTTGGGATTTTGTGGGTAAAGAGGTGACTGAAGCAATTGAAGATTCAAGATGTACAAGAAGGGCTCTTAAAGAAATGAATAATACTTTAATTTCCCTTATTCCAAAGAAGGAAAAACCGGAATCGTGGGATGAATTAAGGCCAATTTCTTTATGCAACACTTTATATAAAATTCTGGAAAAATTTGTGGCTAATCATTTGAAGAATATCCTCCCGTCAATTATTTCAGATGAACAGACTAGCTTTGTTCTAGGAAGGTCAATTTTTGATGGTGTGATAATAGCTCAATAGGTTATACACTTGGTTCAAAAGATGAAAAAACCTACAATGTTGTTGAAATTGGATATCAAGAAAGCCTATGATAGGGTAAATTGGTGGTTTTTGTTTAAGTAATGGAAGCCTTTGGTTTTTAGAAAGTCTGGTTGGACTGGATTTTTGGGTGGATTGCGAGTCCTCGGTATTCGATTCTAGTGAACAAGTCTCCTGAAGTTTTCTTTGTAGCTTCAAGGGGTTTAAGGAAAGGAGACCCCCTATCCCCCTTTTTGTTCATAATTATGGTGGAAGCTTTGGGACATGCGTTAGAGATTCCAAGGAGAAATGGTTGGATAGAAGGCATTTAGGCCACAAGTAGTCTTCCCTCAATAACACATCAACAATTTGCTAATGATACGATGTTGTTTGGTGTTGCTTCGTTAAGAGAAGCCAGGAGGCTAAAAGGAATTTTGGACAAATACTTTCAAGCTTCAGGGCAAGAGGTTAGTGTGGCCAAGTCAGAGGTTTTCTTCTTTAATTCCTTGTGTGTGACAGAAATGCAGATTTTAAGGATTCTTAGTTTCAAAAAAGGGCAATTACCATGTAGATACTTGGGCCTTCCGCTTGAAAAGGGTGTTAAAAGTGGAAGTATATGGAACTCTTTGATTGATAGAATCAAGGATCCCCTCTCCTCTTGGAAGAATTGGTGGTTATCCTGGGCTAGTAGGTTAACTATGTTAAAATCTGTGATTTCAGCCCTTCCAATTTATGTGATGTCTTGTTTGAAATTAACAGTGGGCATTAGTAAATCCTTAAATCAAATTATGAAATATTTTTTCTAGAAAGGTAATTCGGATCAGAAGAAATTTCCTTTAGTGAAATGGAAAAGGATTTGTGAGAAGGAGGAAAATGGGGCAGGTTTAAAAAATCTCCTTTTGCAAAATAAAGTGTTGGGAGCAAAATTGGCTTGGGTGATCCATTCTCAGCCATATCTTAAGTGGGTAAAAATTGTTTGGGCCAAGTACTTGATGAGGATCTGAATTGTTTTCTTATAGCCAAATTGTTACCTAATGGCTCCAAAATTTGGAACTTTACAAGGAATTCTAGAGACCTTATCTCAGATTTCTTAACTTGGGAGGTTAAAGATGGAGGGGAGACATTGTTTTGGGAAGATTTGTGGGAAGTATTTCCCATTTTAGCAGAAAATCCAGCTTTTGCTAGCATCAAAGAGAAAGCAGTTTAGGTGTGGGGCTCAAAGGTAAGAGATTATTTTGATGATTTTGTTTCAGAGGAGAATGGATTTTACAAATGGAAATCTTTCCGTCATTTGGGGTTGTCAGAACAAGAGGTGAGTGTTGTGGAGCATGTGTTAGTGAAGAGGAAAATTTGGCAGAGGAAAGGAAGGGATAAACTAAGATGGAATGCATCGCCAATAGGGGTCTATTTAGCCAAAATTGGTTATGATATTTTGGCTTCTTCAGGGGTTGAGGCTCCAAGCCTCCCAATTTAGTTGTGTTGGAGTAAGACCTATTTTCCTAAAGAAAGTATTTTTACATGGGTAGTTGCTCAGGACAGAATATTAACTGGTGATAGATTTTCTAAATTGGGCATTTATGGCCCTTCTAGATGCCCTCTATGTCATGTAGATGAAGAGTCAGTAGACAATTTAATTTTGAATTTTTAGTTTACTTAGGAGATCTAGCATTGGTTGTGTTCAAAACTTAATTGGAAATCTGCCCTTCCTAACAATCTTTTTGACTGGTTAAAGTCTTGGTCATCCCAATATAAGCAATCTTTGTTTGGGAGTTTATGGGTGTCAAGCCTATCGATTGTTTTATGGGAGGTTTGGAAGGAAATAAATAGGCATCCTTTTCAAGAAAAGGAAATGTCTATCCCCAAGTTGTAGTGTAAGATTGAGGCTTGTATTATTGAATTGTTCAATGCTAGATTGGAAGAATTGAATCCAAGGAAACGAAATTTCTCAGATTGGGATTTGTGGATCTTAAAGAATTGGTTCGGATTGAAAACTCCATTAAGTGGGGATTTAGGTGGTGTAGCCTCTTTAGAAGAGTGTCGAAAGGTAGTTTGGGTTCCACTTGAACCAGGATGGGTAAAGCTAAATTTTGATGAGGCGTCCAAAGGTAATCCAGGGCCCTCAGGGGCAGGTTGTATAGTAAGGGATCCCAAAGGTGTGATTTTGGGAAAATTAGCAAAGTCATTACTATAAGAAACAAACAATGCTACCAAATTTTAAGCTCTTCTTCTAGGTCTAGATTTTTGTGAAGAGTTAGGGGTACGCCATCCTATAGTTGAAGGGGATTCCACTCTTGTGATCAATGTGTTGAGAAAAAGATAGATTCCCAATTGGAAATTAGGAGAAATGTTGGATGCTACTTTGGACCAAATTGATAGGTTGGATCAAGTAATGTTTAATCACATCTTGAGGGAAGGTAATTCAAAAGTGGATTTTTTGTCGAATCAAGGTGTCTCGGGCCATGATTTAAAAGAGATAAAAAAAGAGTGATTTATTTCTTGTGGGTGGTAGGGTGGGTGTCCCTCCATGCTGGCGGAGGGAGGTGGCATTAGTTGCCAAGGTGGCTGGGTGACAAGGCTTGGAGTGCTACGTAGGCACTCATGTTTGTATTAGGGAATGAGGCCTATCTTTTTGCATGGTACATGGCTTGCTTTGGAGGACAACTTTAGCTCCCTCTTCAATGCTTTGTCATGAGTGCAAATTTTGGTGAAGGATTTTCTCCCCGTTGCAAGGACAACTTACATGTTGGACGGGGTACCATTTGTGGTTGGTGGAAATGGCCTTGTGATTTGCAATTGTTATTTATTGAATGAAAACCTCATTTTGGTGAATGATTTTTTTGTAGACGGGTGTGGTGTACGCAGGTGTCTTTTTCTCTTCCTGTCAAGAGTGACCATTGTAGGGTGGCTTATGGTGAAGGGCTCAAAATTTATTATTGAGGTCTTGATGGAAGGTCTTATGCGTTTTGGGGTTGATACTTTGATATTGTTGAGGTCTTCGGTGAGGCAAGGGGCGTTTAGGGAGGTTACTAACTAGAGCTTAAAGCATATCTTGCTAAATAATGACCCGCTAGTGGTGGTGGCTATGAAAATGGTTCTGGGCTCTAGCCATTTGGAGTGCTTGGAGTATGGGAGGGACAATTTTCACGTCTTCTCTTGGTTCTTGGCATCTCTTCTAGATAGTAAAGTTCTGAAGGCAGAAGCAAAAAAATTGTTGATTAAAATGTTTAGAGAGGACTTGGTGGAAGGAGTGGACAAGGTTTTGTGTGTGGTGATTGATGGAAAGGGTTGCTCGAGGCCCTACAACATCGAGTGGTATCGAGTGGAGGAGACGGTGAAGATCTTCCCACTCCTCTTGGATTTGCATGGGTTGGGTTTGATGCATCATCGGATGTTAGTGGCGGTAGTGGTCGAATTTATGAAGAAATTTTTTGGGTTACTAGCGACGGGAGGCATGGAGTGGAAATCTGATTTTGTGGAATTTGATAAATTAAACAAGTTCATGTAAGCTAGGTGGTGGGTAGTTTTTTGTTTGGTAGGGCAGGGGTTAGTTTTTAATCAGTTTTATTGGAATCCCTTTTGGCATTATAGCCACGAATATGGCCTTTTTGGTGTCTTTTTTTGGTCGATACTCTTTTGTTCTCATAGTTAGTTTGAATTGGTAGCTGGTTTTGAAGGTGGTTATGTTGGTTGGATGGTTTTCTGGTTTTTTGGATGAATTTTCTCCCTGCATGGCAGACGTATGTAAATGCTTTTAATTAATAAAATATAGACTAATCTTGTGTACCAAAAAAAAATATTAGACATATTTATATTCATGTGACACTTGATGATGTGGCAAGAGGAAAAGTTGTACACATGTGCCTAAATTCAAACTGGGAATTTAAATTTAGTGAGAAGATTATTAATTAAATAAAACAAACTATTGACATTTGTTTATTTAATTAAATTTAGAAGAATGTGATTTAAGAAGGTAGAATTAGAAAAGTGTGAACTATATAAATAAATTTAGCATTTATTTATAAGCAAATGAAATAAGAGTTTTATTAATTAAATAAATTGTATTTAATTAATTAATTATCTTGACTGATTTTAGGTGTATACATTTTTCCCCTCTTTGAAGTAATGTGTTTACACATTGCTTCAAAGAAAAATTTGTTGTTGATGCTGATAATTTTTTTTTGATACCCTAGATGCTAATTTTCAAGTGATGACAGATATATGCCCCCTTGGAGATAAACAACTTCTAGAAAATGTCAATAAAAAGGGGCTAGGCCCCACGTGGGCACCAATTTATGTGTGAGGTAAAATGTGTATAGTAATAACAAATTCACACAAGCAATGAAACATATTACATGAGAGAATTGAATCATAAAATAATCAAATTAAAACAAGACAAATCTCTAAAATCTTTCCACTGTTCTCTATTCTCAAGGATCCTCTAAATCATTAGTGCTCTCAGATTTGTATATGCACTATGATTGGTTTGGATGAGAACCTAAGAAACGAGATGTTGTGAATGCAAAAATCTAAGTTCCTAAATGATTGATATACAAATGATATGATGCTAAGAGTATGATGTTGCTGTAAATGAAAATGGTTATATGACAATGATATGATACTAAAGATTATGATGTTACTGTAAATGAAAATGGTTATATGACAATGATATGATACTAAAGATTATGATGCAAATGTTGTATAAAAGCTAAGATGATAATGGAAATGCAAATACTAAGCTAAGCCATGATACTAAACTAAAATGATTCTACAATGCAAATTGCTAAATACTAAAATATTCTAAATGTTCAAATGCTCTAATGTGATTTATGTATAGTAAGTTTACTCAAAGATGGGATGCTAAATAACATGTAGAATGGGCTTGTATTTATAGGATTTCCAAAGCATAAAATGATGTGGCAGCAACCAACAGTCAAGATTTCAACATGAGAAATGAATGGTGGAGATGAAAGACGTTAGAAAGAATGATGGAAGATGTTCCCTTGACCAAGGGAAACATACCAAGTGTATGAGGGAATAAAATGTATGAAAGAGCCAAGTGTCCAAAGTTTGTGTTGGAATTGGTTGACGATAATGCAATTTAAATATTAGACATATTTGAATTCATGTGACACTTGATGATGTGGCAAGAGGAAAAGTTTTAGACATGTGCCTAAATTCAAATTGGGAATTTAAATTTAGTGAGAAGATTATTAATTAAATAAAAAAAACTATTGACATTTGTGTATTTAATAAAATTTAGAAGAATGTGATTTAAGATGGTAGAACTAGAAAAGTGTAAACTATATAAATAAATTTAGCATTTATTTATAAGTAGATGAAATAAGAGTTTTATTAATTAAATAACTTGTATTTAATTAATTAATTATCTTGACCGATTTTAGGTGTATATATGTATCTATTGTGTTTCCTTATCAAGAAGGAGAGAGTCATAAAATAAGCTTATGACTATAAGCTAATACATGAAAGAGACTAATGCAATTACCTACTACGATTAATTTTACTACTACTCTGCATCCCTCTTAAGGGGATATAAAATTTATAGCATGCAATTTTTGAAATTAGGTGAAATTAATAAATCCCATGCCACATTTAGTTAAGAGAAAACTATTGAAACACCAAAAAAACTCCCGAGATCCCAGTGTTGAACCATTGCTTTGATATCAAATGTAATGCCCATAATTTTACACTAGGGAAAAAAAACACAACTAATAATTTTTTTTTTAATTTGAACAAAATACTAACATCAATTCCTATTTTCATTCCTCATTTACAATATCATAATTATGTCCACCAATTCAAAATACATCTCCCCTTACACAAATTTAGATGATAACCACTACTAACTAAATTTACACATAATTCCTAATTATGAAGGATTCAATATAAGTACAAAAAGAGTTATTTTCTAGGCATTAGTACAATAAGTTAAAGAAACGTTTACCATCATAACATAGAAATATTTCTAATAAGGTTAGGCCTTCTGTGGTAAAGGTGATAATAATTTTCAAAGTCCAACTTAACAACAATAATGTCAAGAGTAGAGTCAAGTTTTCAATTTAAATCTATTATAGAAATGGGTGACCACAAAGGTGCATCAAAACTATCTTAGGTTATTGTATTGTTTATGCAACATCAATCCTTCACAAATGGTACTGTGCAATGAAATAAGACGATCTAATATGCATCTAAATCCATGAAATAAAAGTACTAGGTTTATTCATAGGACTAATTATCTTTTCTATTACTGTGCATGTTAAGGACACAATAGAAGAGATAAGTTTGTGATACTAGAGTGGCATTACTACATTTAAAGATATTGCCATCATGCTAATACAATGGTTAGGTATTGAATCACAATACACCACATGGTCAACCATTAGGTCAAGAATGTCTAGTCTATCAATTCAACACAATTATTGGCAAAGAAATCTTGTAACTATGGTATGAGAAACAAGGCCTTACAACTTGCTTTTGTCATTATTGGGCTTTGGAGTCTCTTTGTGTACTTTGACTAGTCCTTTTGCGACAAGATCTTTTTCAATAAGGACACCTTTCTCAAGGATTTCATCAAAATTTGTGCAACATTGTATTTGAAGACCACTCATCATTTATCCCTTAAGGTTTTCCACAAACATGGTGACTAGTTGTTTCTCAGGAATGTGACAAAGGAACTTGCTAGCTAGACTTTGCCATCTTTGGTAAAATGAGGTAAGTGACTCCCCTTCTTGTTTGGTTGTACATAATGTTGCAAGGGTCACATCACTTTCAATGTTAAAGGAAAAGTTATTAATGAATTTATCAACCAGTTCCCCCCATGTTCTAATCCCTGGAGGAAGATGTGCAAACCAACCTAGGGCTGGTCTCATGAGACTTTATGGAAATAGTGTCATCAAATAGGATCATATGAAATTTCCATACATGTCGTATTAAATTCTCGTATATGTTCCATTGGATCTCCTTTCCCTTTGTACTTGGGTAAACTTGGCATTGTGAAGTGGGGGAAATAGCGACATGTAGAGATTTCTATCAAATGGATAAGGGAAAAATTCCTCCATGGAATAAGTTTTCTTGTTGGCTCCAAATTGCATGTTTGTCATTTGTTGTTGGATGGCTTGTATTTGTTGCATCAAGTTATCCGCAAGAGATGGTTTTGTGCTAGTTTGTTTTGGTGTTATGACATTGGTGTTGAGGTCATATGTTGGATTTGGATTGGGATTGGTATTTTGTGGTATGGGACCTTGGTTACCTTGTTGATATTGATGTGTAAATGTGGAATTTGTGTTGGTTTGATTTGGAGGGAATTTGACATTTAGATTGGTCTAAAAGTTCATGTTTGTATTTGGTATGGTGTTTTGAAATTGTGGTGTGGGCCCTTGATTTGTTCCTTGGATTTGAAAGGTTGATACTTGATTCATGTTTTGGATAGATGGTGTAGGTCCTTGATTGGTATTTGAGAATGATGGGGGAGGTCCTTGATTGGTATTTTAAAATGTAGATCTCCCTGCAATGTAGGAGTGGACCCTTGGTTGGTGTTTTGATTTGGCATTTTTCTGGGGAAAATATGAATTCTCCTAGATTTTTTGGTTGATTTTGATTTAATGAGGGTTTGCTTTGGAATTGGAATAAGGGACCTTGATTCATGTTTTTACGTGTAGGCATGGTACCTTGGTTTGTATTTTGAATTAAAGGTGTGGGACCTTGGTTTGTATTTTGAAAAAGAGGATTTGTGAAGGTCTTACCCATGGAATTTGATGTGCTACCAAATGTAAAATTTTGTCCTTGTGTTGTTGCATGAGTCACCTTGTTTCCAAGTGTGGAGATACTAAAGATATGTGTGGTAGTGGTTGCCATGTGTGTTGTTGTCCCAAGTGGTATAGTTTACATTTGTTGTGAAGATGGCATCCCTAATGCAAATGGATTTTGAGTATCTCCTTCCACAATTGTGGAGAAATCAAAGCCTTGAGGGAGTTCAGCACCCTTTTTGGCTAGTGCATAGAAGAATTTAGTAGGATCAACACTAATGAGCTCATCAACCATGCATAAAATTCTTGGATATTGGTAAGCTCTTTCAATCTCTTCGGGAGTCATTTTCTTGTTGAATTCGTCTAGAATTAGATTGTTTGGCATGTTGGTTGGATCTCTTTGTGGTGTTTCTCTTTGTGGAGTAGATTGATTTGAGTTTGATCCAAAGTTGGTGTCATGATGTGGACTATAAAAGGGTTCATTTAAGGAATCCATGTATTTTCTTTTAGTTCTTGACCTTGTTTCAACCATGTAAGACTTGCAAGTTGGAAGGTAATGCAAGGTGATAGGAAGCTAAACTATGTTTTTGGGATTTTTTGTGTACATAAGTATGCAAGGTGTTCATGCAAGGATAATGATGACCAAAGGATGGAGCTAAATTAAGCTAAATGAAACTAATGGATGCAAAGGATACCGAAGGTGGACTAATTAATGATCAAGGAAAATGATATGGAGATTAGATGATGCTAAGTTAACAATCAAAGGTAGTGGTGCAATTGAGGCTAAGATGAAATTAAGCTATGTTTTTTTTTTTGTGTTTTTGGGATATAGGGATGCAAAGTGAAAAATATAAGATTAAGGAGTGATAGGATGATAGTGATACTATGGTCAAAGGGTATGATGTGAAGCTAAATGAGATGAGCAAGATGATACAAAGGATATGAACCTTAAGATTTAAGAAAAAGGATGACAACCAAGCTATTGTAGGTCCAAGATAGCTAACCCAAATGTCATTGAACTTTTTGATGACCAAGGTAATGGTTTTGACAAGGTGTGTCTAAAGTATGACACAAGTTTGAGACTCAAGTATTGACCAAGATGACAATGACAAAGGTTGTTAAAATAAAAGATGAAGGTCAATGACAAGTTGGATAAGAAACCATGGACTGTTCAAAGGCTTAGTAATCTTCCTATGTCTGAAATTTGAAAGGTAGGTGCAACCTAAGTTCTAGGATTAATTTATGTAAAGAAAAAGGATGAGGAAAGTGGCCTAGAATACAATTTAATCCTAAATGAAAGTGTTGGAATGGACTGGTAAAGCTCTACAAGTCTCTGGTTTAGAAGTCAATATCATTGTTAGGATGAATTGATTCTATTTTGGACAAGAATTTTGTGAATTTTTGGTAATCAGGAAATTGTGGCACTATTTTTCTCAGATGTGTCATTTTAGTTGTGGGTTTCTGATGAGTAGTTGTGGTTCAATTTAACAATTATGGCACTCTGTTTAGCAATTGTGGTTTTCTGGTAAGAGATGTGGCACAAAATTGCAATTGTAGGTCGGTTTTGATTAGTTGCAGTTCACAGAGATCTTGTTTTGCAATTTGATAGTTTTGACCTAGTTTTTGAATTAGTTTTTGACCGGTTTTGATGAGATTTTGTGAGATGAATTTTGGAAAACACATAAAACAGTCAACAAACATTTGTTTTGGTCTAATTTTGAGTGTGAAAATGTTTGATTCCAATGTAAATAAAGACACTCATAGATAATACACAACCTAGGCTAGAAAAGATACCACTTGCTAAGTCCCTACTTGGATTGCTCCAAACACCTAAACAGAGCGAACATCTAGAGACCTTGGTGGCGCTAGCTCCCACTTACACAGCATGGGCTCACCAAGATCTCTTACCCCCTAAGATCCAAAAACATTGAGGAATTCCCTATCTCTACAATGAATGGTGGAACATAGGGCAGCTTCAAAATGACCGTTCCTACACCAGCAAGTGAATGGGTTTTTGGCCACTAAACAAGGGTTCTTAGTCTGTGTTTCAGGGAAATATTGGTGCCTATGCACAAGGCAAGATTAGCTCAATTAAGAGGCCTCCTAGTCCCTTCCTAAGAAAGGATTTTGACATTTCATGTAGACACTAGGGGTGGCACTTGTCTTCATAGGACATCCTCACCAGGTGATCCAAGAATTTTGTAATGGTCATGATAATTTATATAGTAGAAAGAAATAGTGTCACTTGGTTCATTCCCTCTTTCGAGGCAGGCCCTCTAAGGGTAAACAAAAGCAAGGAAGTACATTGTTTTTTATCTCCTAGATCACACAAAGCACAAGGAGAGAGCATACACAATTCTTTTTCCTCACACTTGCATGGGGTTCATTTTAATTCCAAATTGAAACATGTGGGTGATTGTACAAAATACCAAAGTAATACTTTTGATTCTCAAGATTGCCAAATGGTGTGAGAGAAGATCATACACATCCAATGGCACAATGCAAACCACAAGACACGACAAACACTTGTTAATTTTAACCTTGCTTATGATGTGAAACAAACACATGGGTACTTTTTAATCCAATGATGTGTGATGCATGTTAATTTTAAAACCCATGAGTGAAGATATGCAATTTTTTTTCATTTTAACCTTCATGAATGAAATGCATGTTCATTTTAACCTTATGAATGTGATGCAAGTTGTAGTTGTTGTAAGCAAGCAAACAAAATTGATTATCCTTAAAATAAATGATGAAAAGCTCAATTTTTGTTTCTAAAGAAATAGTTTTGAAACTCCTTAAATCAAATGCCACACACTGAAAAGAGATGATTAGCACACCAAAAACCCTATTCTAATGAAAACCCAAAAAGAAAATCGAAATAAAATTGAAAACAGAAAAAGATATAGGGAGATGGCGTCGTTCTTTGCATCGCTCTCTACATGCCGAGCTAGGGCATTTGTGCCCTAGCTCATTCCAAATTGCTTCCTAGTTATGCGTTGGGTGGGGTGCGCAATTTTTTGTGTACAGGGGGGTCCATTTAGTTTTGTGATTGGTGGGTGGAGTTTAGAGGGTGCTCAACGGTCAGGTTTCTTCCTCTGCTCGTGCTTGACCTTCATTTTCCTTTGGCGTTTGGTGGCTGCAGCTTGGTGTTTGGGAAGGTTGTTGTGGCATGTGTGGGTTTAGAGTGCTCTGGCGGGGTGTGGTGTGGCGAAAGGTGGGGTTTGGTGTGGGGTGAGGTGTGTGGGTTGTGTGTTGGGGTTGGGGGTGTTTGGTGATTTGGCTGGTGGTTTTTGTGTACCCTCCTCTGAGGAGGTGTGTGGTTGTTCCTCTGGGGCTTCTAGGGGTTTGCATGATAGTTTAGGGTTGTTTTCATCTATGTTGCAAGGGAAATCTTCTAGGGTTTTCCCCAAAATGGACTTCTGCTCGGCGTTTGGTTCAAAACCATCTCTACAAAGGCTCAGGTTTTTGATAATAATCTTTTTGGTGGAGACTTGAAAAATTTGTAGCCAGAGGATCGACAGGGGCCTAGAATTCTAAAAGATAAATAGGTGCCTCGAATGGTGTAAAGAGAGGTCAAATATCAGCAATCATTCGATGGAGATGTTGGCAGAGGATACTCGATTATTTCTCAAGGAATTCTCTTTGTGCAAATTCTTAGGTTTGAAAATTTCATTGCAATTCTTGGATTCATGGGCTCAAAGGACATGGATGCCTGAGGGGGAAATGGAGATTTTCCTCTTGGAAAATAATTATTTCATGGTTACTTTTGACTGCATGGCTGATCATAATAGAGTTTTTGAAAGGGGCCCGTATTTTTACAACCAGGTGGGCTTGTTCATTAAGCCATGGCATGCTGGCTTCAACCCGGTGGAGGAACTTCCAAATCAGGTTCTAGTTTGGGTTTGTCTTCCAAGGCTCCCTATGGAATGTTGGTGCGAGGATGTGTTGCACTTATTAGCTTCGAAGCTGGGAAAACCTGTGGGTTCGTCACAACATACACAATTCAAAAAGGTAATGACTTTTTCCCGATTCTGTGTAGAAATTGACTTAAGTAAGCCATTGCTAGACTCTTTGGAAGTGAGTGCAGGAGATTATTCATGGGTGCAGCAGCTTGATTATGAAACACTACCTTTCTGTTGTCATTTTTGTCATGAGTACGGTCACCTCCAGCGTAGATGTCCAAAGGCCAAGCCTTTGGAGGCTCAATCTCCTCAGCCTTCAAATAATCCACCCATAGTGGATAAGGGCAAGGATCCCATTCAGGGTTTTGGTGGTAGGGAAGATGGTTTCACTCCTGTTAGAGGCCGAACTAGAAATAAAGGTCATAAAAGGACTTTGAAGGATAGGAAAGAGGAGGATACCTTCAATAGATTTGAGGTGTTGGAAGACCTTAACCAGCAGGAGGTGAACCCGAGATTTTTGGATCTAGATCATGGGACTTTGGATATGGATCAGCATGGCCCTTTGGTGGAGGAAATGCTTACTTCCCAACAGGAGGGGGGTATGAGAGTGCCATGAATAGAGGAGGTTGGGAATGATCCTGGATAGGCAAAGCTCAATTCAGAGGTGATTGTGGTTCCACATGTTGATGGGACTTTGGACCTAGTGACAGATCAGCAGATGGGGGTTCAGGATGAGTTGGGTGGTAGTGTTGAGGCAGTGAAAGATAGTGCGGATAAGGCTCACCTCTTGCAGAAAGTAGGTTTGGAGGTGGGGAAGAATAATTTTAAGTCATCCTCTCAGTTGGGTATTTTGCAAAAAGATATTAAAAAGGGGGGGCTAGAGAAAACATCTAAGATGGGAAGGAAGAAGGATGTGGAAAAGATTAAGATGATTGGGGAGACTTTGGTGGAGTTAGGGTTAGTCAAGACTCTGGATTCACATTTTTCTTCTCCCTTGAAATGATAGTTCTTTCTTGGAATGTACGGGGCTTGAACAGTGGCCCTAGACAAAAAGTTGTTTGGGATTTGATTAGGCTTCATTCGCCTGATGTTCTTTTTCTTCAGGATACTAAGCTCTTTGTGGAAGGTATGATGGATTAGCTCCTAAGTTATGGAGGAATGGTGATTTCCAATGCATTGGTGCTCAGGGGTCTTCTGGTGGGGTGGCATGCTTTTGGAACCCGCGGAAGATCTGCCCCCAATGGTGGGTGTCTTTTAAATCCTCCCTTTCCATAATGGCTTCTTGTTTTGTATATGGGGAAATTGTTCTCCTCTCCAATGTGTATGCGCTGGTGGAGTTGCAGGGCAAGCACCTCTTGTGGTCCAACATTCATTTAGTTCATAGCCTATTTCCTTACCATCCTTGGATTATTGGAGGTGATTTTAATGCTATCCATGAGGAGCTTTAAAGAAGCAGATGGTCACAAAATTTGGGCTTACGTGTTGCTACTCAGGACAATACCTCTACTCGAGATCTTACATGGATATCAAGTCGGGTAATGGTCTATTTACATGGAATAATAGGAGAATGGGAGATGCCTCTATTTCAGAGAGACTTGATAGATTCTTGGTGTCTAGTTTTTGGTTGGGGGACAAGTGGAGGACTAGTTCTGAAATACTGGATGGTCGAGGTTCTGACCATTGGCCAATTAAGCTAGTGGCTGAAATGCCTCAGCGGTGTGCTAGACAGACCTTTAAGTTCCAACTCATGTGGCTCAGGGATGAATCTCTTCATGATTTACTCCCTGGCTGGTGGGATCTTGGGAAGCCAGCTTATGGCACTGCTATGTACTCTTTCTCAAAGAGGCTCCAGTATGTTAAATACAGGTTGAAGAGATGGAATAGGTAGCATTTTGGTAATTTGTTTCAAGAAAAACATAAAGCTCAAGATTATCTTGATCTAATTACTAGACAGATTCGTAATCAAGGCCTCTCGGAAGAATTGAGTTTGTTAGAGGTTGCTGTGACTAAAGAGGTTGAGGAATGGGAGCTAAGAGAAGAACTTTTTTGGAAACAGAAGTCTCGTATTGAATGGCTTCAGGCTGGTGATAGGAACACCTCTTTTTTCCATAACTCAGTTAAGGATCGGAGGAAAGGTAATGCTATTTCTTCTCTCTTGATGTCTGATGGGGAAATTTTTTCCTCTTCCGCTTCTATTTCTGTTGAATGTATTCGGTATTTTTCTTCCTTATTCTTTGAGGATTCACCTCTTGCGGAGGAGGATGAAGCAAGGATTTTAGATTGTATCCTGCAGCTGGTGACTAATGAAATGAATGAATCATTGCTCTCTCCTATTACCTTGGCGGAGCTTGAGAATGTTGTGTTCCAGATGAAGAAAGGTAAAGCACCTGGGCCTGATGGATTCCCTGTCGAATTTTTTTAGGAGTTCTGGGAAGTGGTTAAATTGGACCTCTTAGAGGTTGTTCAGGAATCCTTTATGCATAAACAAATGTTGAAGTCTCTGAATGCTAATTTTTTAGCTCTTATTCCAAAGAGGGAGGGGGCTAATTCTTTGGATCTTTTTAGGCCTATTGCGCTATGTAATGTTGTGTATAAAATTATTACCAAGTTGATTGCGGAAAGGTTGAAACCTTGGCTTGGTGGGTTAATCTCTGAGGAGCAGGGGGGTTTTGTTGCTGGCAGGCAGATCATGGATGGGGTTTTTATTGCGGTTGAGACCATCCATTCTATGGAATCCTTAAAAGAAAAATCTATGTTTATCAAGTTGGACATGGCCAAAGCGTATGATCGTGTTAAGTGGAGCTTTCTCTTTAAAATTCTTGGAGCTTTTGGCTTTGCTGAGGGTTGGATTGATTGGGTAAGGAGTTGTGTCACTTCTTCCTTTTCGGTGCTTATTAATGGTGATCCCACTTGTTTGTTTGGTGCTTCTAGAGGCCTTAGGCAAGGATATCCCTTATCTCCCTACATATTCATCCTTCTTGCGGATGGCCTGGGAAGGCTCATTCGTGCTCAAGTTGCTAGTGGCTCGCTTTAGGGTTGAATTTGGGGAAATGATATTCCCCCTCAGTCTCATCTTTAGTTCATTGATGATACTTCATTGATGGGTAGGGCAAAGGTTGAGGAGGATCTCAATTGGCGCACCATGTTGGACAGTTACTTGGAAGCTTCTGGGCAGTGCATTAATGAGGGGAAGTCCTTGATTTATTTCTTCCATACTCCTAAGGTTATTCAAAGGAGAATTGCTAGTATTCTTCATTTCTAGATTGGTTTGCTTCCTTTCTCCTACCTTGGAATCTCTCTTGCCATTCGTTCTCTCCCCAAAAGGTTTTTTCAAGAGACTCTTGACAAGTTTCAAAGATTGGTCAATCATTGGACTTGCAGGTGGCTTTCTTCAGCTGGTAGAGTGACTCTTCTAAATTCGGTGGTCCAGGCTCTCCCTCTTTATAGATGCTTTGTTCTTTCTACTCCTTCAAGCTTTGTTAAGGACTTCAAGAAATTGTCTCATCAGTTTCTGTGGGCTGGCAATCTTCTTCATAGAAAATGGAGTTTGGTGAGGTGGGATGTTATTTGTAGGCCAAAGCAAGAGGGGGGTCTTGGTGTACGACAAATGGATTTGAATGGGTAGGCCTTGGCTAGTGCTCACAACAACACATGTGGTGGGCTAAAGTTATGACCTTCAAATATTTGGGAGCAGTGGAAAGTAGGGAGGTTGTTAGATTCAGTATGGAGGGGAAAGGTTCTATGATCTGGAGTACCCTTAAATGGGGTGCCAAGCTTGTTAAGCAGGGTCTTTTTTGGATTTGCAATGGGGGTTGGGATGCTCTCTTCTGGCATGATTCCTAGGATGGACATCCACCCATTGTGTCCTCTCATCCCCACCTCCACAATTTGTGCTAGGTTTTTGAGGAGGCGGGTTGGTGTCATGTGGCAGACTTCAAATCGCAAAAATATTTGGGTCAAATTCCTGTGTGCAGATGGAAGGACCCCTTGGAATGTCCTCATGGTGGTGTGGTGGAGGATCATCAATAGCTTGCTAAGATTTTATTGGGTCGTGCCTACAACTCTCTCCAGGGGAGTGATGTGCTTGCGTGGGGTCCGGATTTGAAGGGCAAATTTTTGGTGGCCTCTAGTTATCAAGTTCTTGATAAACAGGTTTTTGGGAGCTCCCAAGTTACTTGGTGGAAGCATGTTTGGAATAAATTTGCTTGGCCTAAGTGTAATTTTTTCTCTTGGCTCGTGGTCCAAGGTAAGTGTCTTACTTGGGACAATCTTTGGAAATGGGGCTTCCAGGGCCCCTCCATGTGTATTCTATGTGGTCAGCATGAAGAATGCTTATCACATCTCTTTTTTCAGTGTTCTTTTGTTAAGACTATCTGGCATCATTGGTGGAATCTCTGGAGATTACTGTGTTGCCATGTTTCTTCTTTGGAGGATTTTTGGTTGAGACAGGGATCTTCTCCTGCCAGAACCTCTTTTCTTAAAATTGCTTGGAGCATTGGTCCTAGTTTGATTGTTTGGAAAATCTGGTTGAAACATAATAGAAGGATTTTCTTGGATAAAAAATTGCTCATGGGGCAACTTTGGAGGCAAATTCTTGGGGCTCTACAGGAGACTTTGACTGCAAAGTGTGACTTGTCTGTGCCGATTGATCCTGAGGAATTGGGCGTTGTTAATGCCTTGGGTCTTGTCATAGGGGACATGAGTATTTGGAGCAAAGTGCATTGTAGGCGTGGGCGTGAGAGGGTTGCTCATGAGGGCTCTTGGTGTCCGCCGGCTCTGGAGGAGCTAAAAATCAAT
>VDFB02259137.1:183700-206626 GCA_007258455.2 Sequoia sempervirens
AATTTGATGGAGGTAAGGTGTACTTGGTTGATGATTCTCATTTAGAAATTTTTGGCCATGCTAAAGTTAAAATCGGGTTTCCTGATGGTAGGATAAAAAGGATTAATGGTGTGTTGCATATCCCTAGTTTAGCATGAAATTTGTTAAATGTGAGAAAACTAATAGATATAGGTGTGTAGGTAGTATTTTCTGATGTAGTATGCAAGATGTTCAAAGGTGCTATGGTGATTGCTAGAGGTGTTAGGTATGGCACATTGTATAAGCTTGATGCATGTATTGTTGAGTGCAATAGTACTTCTATGAAAAGCAAGTATGTGGAAGAAGTGATGTTTTCAACTTCAATAGATGGTCATGGATTTTGGGTACCCAAGGGTGCTCTTTCTTCAAAATCAAAGTTACCTGTAGAGAAAACTATGTTATGGCACTAGAGACTTGGCCACATTGGAGAAAAAGGTCTAAGGACCTTGAAAACTAAAAACCTTGTTGAAGGTCTATCTGATTGTAATCTTGAATTTGATTTATGTGAGCATTGCATTTATGGAAAACAAAACCCCATTCAATTTTACTTGAGTTCTCATAAATCTTGTGGTGTGTTGTATTTTATTCATTCTAATGTGTTTGGTACTATAGATGTTCCTTAAAATGGTAAATCAACATATTATGCTTCATTTATTAATTATTATAGTAGAAGGACATGGGTATACTTTTTAAAGAGTAAATTTGAAGTTTTCAGCCAATTTAAAGAATTTAAAGCAATGGTCGAGTTGCAAATAGGAAAGAAAAAAATGTTTAAGGACTGATAATGGTGGTGAATTTTTTTCTAATGATTTTGATAGGTTTTGTAAAGATTGTGGTATTCATAGATAAAAGACAACTCTATATTCTCCACAACATAATGGAGTTATAGAAATAATGAACAAGACACCGATGGAGAAGGCTAGGAGTATGTTGAGTGGTGTTAGTCTAGAACAAAGGTTTTGGGCTGAAGTTGTTGTCACTACTTGTCACCTAATTAATAGGTCTCCTACATCAACTCTTTTTTATAAGACACCTATAGAGGCATGGTCAGGGTGCAAGTATTCATTAAGACATCTTAGAGTTTCTGGTTGTGAGGAATATGCACATGTGCCAAAGGAGAAGCAATCAAATTTGGAGAACAAGGTTGTGAAATGTATCTTCATCAGATACAATTATGGTGTGAAAAGATACAAGCTTTGGGATCTTGTTGCACAAAAGGTGATACATAGTAGAAGTGTTATTTTTAGAGAAACTAAGCCTTCTTCTATTACATTGCAGCCAAAACAAAGTAATCAAGAAGATGGATTCAATTTCCTTCTACACCCGAGAAAGTTGAATCAAGGCCCATGGATAGACAAGAAGTTGAGGAGAGCTCATCCAAATCTAAATCTTCAAAAGAGGAGGAATAACCTCCAACTCAACTTTTTCATAGGTCTACAAGGCATAGAAAACCACCTTAAAGGTATTCATTTGACAATTGGAGATGTATTTTTTCTTTGAATACTAACATGGATGAACCTAGAATAGTAGAAGAGGCATTAGGTATGAATGATGAAGAATCTTGGAAGATTGCTATGGATGAAGAAATGGAAGCTTTGAAAAAGAATGATACATGGGATCTTGTACCATTCCCTGAAGGACGAAAACCTATTAGTTGCAAATGGGTGTTCAAGAAAAAGATTGGTTTTGATGGAAGCATTGAGAAATACAAAGCAAGGTTGGTTGCAAAAGGTTAGTCTCAAGTTGAGGGTGTTGATTATGGTGAGATATTTTCTCCTGTCACAAAAATGACATCCATTAGATTTTTTCTTTATATTGCTGATGCTTATGATTTAGAGGTTGAGAAAATGGATGTGAAAACTTTTTTCCTTCATGGTGACTTGGAGGAGGATATTTATATGACACAACTAGAGCACTATGTGGTGAAAGTTAAAAGTAAATTGGTTTGTAAATTGAAGAAATTTTGTATGGTTTAAATAAAAGTCCTAGGATGTGGTACCATAAATTTGATACATGTGTGTTGAGTTTAGGATTTGAGTATTCTAAATCAGACCATTGTATTTATTATAAAACTGATGGTGATCATTTCCTATTTATTGCATTAGATGTTGATGATATGTTATTCATTGGTAAAAGGAAATGTATGATTTCATAATTGAAATCTCAATTTTTTGTTAAACTTGAAATGAAAGATCTTGACGCAGCTAAACACATTCTTGGGATGGAAATTAGAAGAGATAGAGTGAACAAAAAGCTATGGCTTGGCCAAAGTAAGTATTTCAATTCAAATTTACAGAGGCTTGATATGCACGATTGTAGACCATTGTGTGTTTCTATTTCAGTTGGAACAAAGTTATCTATTTTAGATTGTCCAACGTCCCCATTGGAGATGGAATACATGAGTAGAGTGTCTTACCAGAGTGCAATTGGAAGTTTGATGTATGTTATGGTTTGTACTAGACTAGACATTTCCCAAGTAGTGGGAGTTCTTTCCAAATATATGTCTAATCCTAATAGAGTTCATTGGGATGTAGTTAAAAGATTCTTCATATATTTGGGTGGTACATCAGATTATTCCTTATGTTATCACAGTAATATGACTAAAGATGATATTTCCCTTGATATTCATGGTTATGTGGATTTAGACTAGGTAGGTGATGTTGATAGTAGAAGACCCACCAATGCTTATGTGTTTACTTTATTTGGTGGTGCAACTAGTTGGATGAGTAAGCAATAGGTTGTGGTTGCTTTGTCACTACTGAAGCAGAGTATATGGCAGCTATTCATGCTTATAAAGAAGCCATTTGGATTAATAGATTATGTTTAGATATTGAAAAAAAGGTGTAGTGACAATTTATTATGACAGTCAGAGTGTGATATGTCTAGCCAAGAACACGACATTTCATGCTAGGGCCAAGCACATTGATGTACAATATAATTTTGTTAGAGATATGGTCGAAGATAATAGGGTGAAGTTGGTTAAGGTAGAGACTTTGATGAATGTTGTCGATTCTTTAACTAAGCATGTGAGCACAAAGAAGTTCAGATGGTGTTCAAAGACTATGGGCCTTTTTGGCCCCTAGCAATTAAGACATGATGATGATTCCCTTCCATTGTCCTTGCAAGGTGTTCAAAAAGTGGGAGATTTGTTCAGAAAATGTGTCTCAACCTTGCAATTACATAAGGTATTGTTGATACATAAGGTACTATTTAGCCGATGACAATGGGGTGTGTGGGTGGGATCCCCCCCAATGAGGGATCCAGGGGGATCATCCCCCTGATTGGGGTCCAGGGGTAGCACACCCTAGTAGGGGCTTGGGGGAAACACCCTCAAAAGGAAAATTTTATTTATATTTTATTATTCTAAATTTGGACTATTCATCATTATGTCTCATATCCGGTGACTGATATTTTATTAGTTTGAATTTCCCTAGAAAGCAACCCTGTTTTATGAGGTTATTGTATTATGATTATTTATTGCAATGCATTATAAGATTCTGATAGCAGCTATGCTGCCTCTAGATCATTGAGTGGTGATACTCTTGTGAGAATCTTGCTCTACAAGTATATTGTAATCTTTGTGATTTCTAAATAATATATTGGGCATCTTTTGGAGTGTGGGGTTTTTCTCTTGAAAGGGTTTTCCCCACTTAAATCATTGTGTTGTGATTGTATGATATTTGTGTTTATTTTTGTTTAAGTTTTTGTAATTGTTAAAGATCTATAATTTTTTTGCAGTATTCTCCTCTCAAGATTAGTGTAGGAATTTGTTATGCTACCTTAGCTTCCTTACAATAGAGAGGGAGAGGGGAGAGGGGAGAAGGGAGTGGGAGAGAGAGATAGAGGTGAGATAAATTAGAGAGGTTAGGGAGGGAGGGAGAGGTAGAGAGATAGGTCTAAGGAGGGAAAAAGAGGGATAGAGGGAGGTAGGGAGGGTAATGCAAGAAAGGTGGGTAAAAGACTCTCTTCAACTTGAAAATGAACAACTCAATCATAAAATAGCTCCTTACAACACAAATCCCTCAACTAAGACATAATCACTCTTCTTATAGCTTGTAGCCCTCAATAGCCAACCAATGGAGATATATTTTAGAGAAGTTTGTACAGTGTCCTATCAAATTCCACAAAGACTCACCACGAACTCTTAAACAACATACCAAAATATCTCATAGGGTTTCTTTGACCCAACATCGAGTTTCAATAGGCTGCCCTACTTCTAGGCTACTCAATTAGCCCTAATTTTGAAAGTAACTACCCTTAAAACACTTGAAAAACACCCTAAACCCCTAGATAGTCTTAAATTGTGACACAAAACTTTATAATCACTCACCTATTTACAGATTTAGACCATCTAATATTCTGCACCAAGAAACCCTCCTTTCACACACAAAACACAAGGGTTTATTCAATCTCCATATACCTAGGCTTTCCAATCAAATTCAAGGCATCCAAAAAACTCCACATACCCTACACATGCTTACAAAAACATTACATGGTCCATTCCATCACCATTTTGTCAAAACCCAACATAGACACCTACATTTCACATAGAAAACAATATCATTCTACCCTAGGGCATCACCCACTTGTTTACAACTTATTCCTTCAGCCTTCAAAAGCTTAAAAAAACCTAGCCCTACATTAAGCATATCAATCCACCAAGTTACAGGGGCTAACAGTAGGTGGATTGATTGATCAATTCATGATTTTAATCTTCAATCAAAACCTTTATTCTGTGCAACAGGGCAGTTTCAGGAAAAAAAAAATCTCCAACAAATCTCAATTAAAAATCTTCAAACTTGATTCAAATGTGAGTTAGAACATGCCCCTACAAAATCCAATGAATTTCAAGGCATTAGAAAGACTGTATAGGTCGTACAAAACTAAGAAAGTTCAGGAAAATCGAGTAATTTACAAAAAAAGCTCGTATTTATATGAATGTTGTCAAAACAAAAATTTAACAACCTCTTCAAGCCTTTGAGAGGATTTTTATACATTTTTCTTTCAAAACCAACCACCCCCAACATTCATAACTACCCTTTGAATTCCAAGACTCTCCAACTTCCTAATAAGTTGCAATTTGCTAATATTTTGTTTTGACAACATTTACAAATTTGCTTTTGCAACTGCTTACATATTTTGACACCTAATACACAAAACCACCAACATAAATTATGAATGGTCTTTTAGAAATTATTTATCATCATAGACTCAAAAAAACTTCCATTCTATCCATCTAGGAACCATGACTCACTTACAAAAGAAAATTGGTTTGATTGACCTTATTAGAACCAAAACTCATCAAAACCTAGAGCCAACTTGGTATGATCCTAAATTGAAAAAAGTTGTTTAATGGTGCTCCCGCACCACACAACCCAACATGGAACATTTCCAAGTCCCTTTGAAATATTGAAGTGGTCTTCCTTCCTTTGTATTCTTCATTACTCTATCCTTCACACTTTCCTTTAACATTTCCACTTTACATTAGTTTACCACTATCATAGGCATCCTTGTCAATGTATTCACTTGTTCCATTCTCCACTCTACCATACATTAATGTGGTGTGTATTTACTCTCTTCCACCATCAAACTCTATTAATAATTCACCTTGTACATCTGCACTCAAGCTTTTACCAACTGCCATCATCTTCCTCTGTCTTTCATGCGCAAGTTCCTGCTCAGTGCCTTTCCTCTCATCATTGTTTCCTCTGACAGCCTTACAAAGGTTTTTACCAATGCATTTAGTGGTCTATGACAAAATTTCACATGCCTTACTTACTATCCTATCGACATCAGAAACCTTTATTATCTTGTTCACTACCTTACCATTCACACATACTATTGTTTCATCATAACTAGACTATATTTTCACATGTCCCATTACCAAAGGGCACATAACTGTCCCTATCAATATGCTCTCACTTTTTCCTTGCACTCCACACTTTCTCTTTTCTATACCAACTTGAGACACCATTCCCTCCTCTTTTCTTTTCCACACCAAAACATTCTTCCTTTTTATCTTTACATTTCCTTTATCCTTCCTATTCTTTGTCCTAACTATATTAGGCTTAAACATGGCTGCAGACTTCATGCTTTCACCTTCCTCATTGTTCACATATTATTTTATTCCCATCATTATGACCTCACCTTGCTCACTTTCCTCTTCAACTAATGGAGTTAAAACAAAACTCTTCCCATACTTTTCAATGTTATAAGTGTTTTGTCTTCCATGATATATTGCAGTCCTGTCAAATTGTCAGGGCCTCCCAAGCAAAACATGGAAACAACTCATGGGTAGAATATCACACACAACTGTATCTCTATAGGGACCAATTTGAAACTCCACAGTAGCTTTTTCATTTACCAACATGGTTTTTTTTTAGTGACCCAAGACACTTTGTATGGTTTTTGTTTAGCTACCCTTTCCAAATGCAATTTTTCAACCATATCACTAGAGACCATATTGTTAGTACATCTAGAATCCACAATTACTTTAAATACCTTATCTTTGCATCTACAAGTAGTCCTGAACAAGGATTTTCCAAGAATTTTTTCTTTCTCCATGGATGTCTTCAAGTTTTTCCCTCTCATCATCAACATCTCTCCAACTTAAAGAGTAGCACCTAGAGTATTAGAACTTGACCTTTCAGCTTTATCTTCATAAGAAATTTGGGCTCTCCTTTTATATTTCCTTTCTCCTCCACTTGATGTGTTTCCACTCTTCTCAGGGTACTTGTATGAAAGGTGACCAAACTCACCACATTTATAGAATCTTCTTGAAACTCATTGAAATGTCTCCTTTTCCTAAAACTTGTTCTTCCACCTCTCCATCCACGTCTTGATGCAACATCTTGTTCTTTATTCTTATCAACATCTTCAAGGTCTTCTTTAGGTTTTCTTGGTGTTGAAGATGTACCTCTTCCCCTAGAAGTGTTTCCTCTTCCTCTTGTTTCCCTCTCTTGTCTTCTCTTTAGTTTTTCTTCTGCTCTAATTGCCATTTGAAAACATTGTTCCAAAGAATTTGGTGCCAACAAATTGATTTCATCTTGAATGTTATATCTTAGGCCATTGAGATATCTAGCTACTCTTTCTTCCTCATCCTCCTCATGCTTAGTTCTTATACTTAGCCTATATAATTCTTCAGTATAGATTTGCACATCTTGTTCTTTTTGCCTAAGATTTTATAATCTTGTAAGTAATTGAACATTGTAATCACAAGGGAGGAACTTACCTTTCAATTTTTCCTTCATTCTCTCCCATGAAGTGATCTTTTTCTTTCATTTTATCTCCCTTTCATCTTGCACAAAATTCCACCATAGCAAAGCATGTCCTTTCAATTTGGTTTTTTCCTTCCTCACTTTGTGTTCTTCATCAATCTCCTCACTATTAAAATAGTTTTCCAAAGCCCTAATCCAATCTAGGAGCTCTTCTCCATGTAGTTTTCCCCCATACATAGGCACATCCATTTTTCTATGTCCATCTTTTCTTCACAGCCTTCAAAAGCTTTAACATCCTTAAATCATCTGGATCAATATCTTCCTCTTCACTGGAAGTCTCTTCTTCTTCAGTATCACTTTCATCCATATCCACTCCAATCTTTGATTTCAATGCATCCATCTCTCTTCTCAAATATTCTATTTGTCTAGCTTTCTCATCCATCTTTCTTGCAACTAAGCTTCCTTTAGGAGGCATCTTGACAATGTTGCCTCTTCACCTTCCAACCTACAAGAACCAATCAAATCACCAACAAAGGATCTAATAATTGGGCTCTGATACCACCTGATGCAAGAAAGGTGGGTAAAAGACTCTCTTCAACTTGAAAATGACCAACTTAATCAGAAAATATCTCCTTACAACACAAATCCCTCAACTAAGACACAATAACTCTTCTTATAGCTTGTAGCCCTCAATAACCAACCAATGGAGATATCTTTTAGAGAAGGTCATACAGTGGCCTATCAAACTCCACAAAGACTCACCACAAACTCTTAAACAACATACCAAAAGATCTCATAGGGTTTATTTGACCCAACATCAAGTTTCAATAAACTTCCCTACTTATAAGCTACTCAATTAGCCTTAATTTCCAAAGGAAATACCCTTCAAACACTTGAAAAACACCCCAAACCCCTAGACAGTCTTAAATTGTGACACAAAATTTTAGAATCACTCACCTATTTTCAAATTTAGACCATCTAATATTCTACACCAAGAGACCCTCCTTTCACACACAAAACAAAAGGGTTTATTCAATCTCCATATACCCGAGCTTTCCAATCCAATTCAAGGCATCCAAAAAACTCCACATACCCTGCACATGCTCACAAAAACATTATATGGTCGATTCCATCACTATTTTGTCAAAACCCAACATAGACACCTACATTTCACATAGAAAACAATATCACTCTGCCCTAGGGCATCACCCACTTGTTTACAAATTATTCCTTCAGCCTTCAAAAGCTTAAAAAAAAAAAATCCCTACATTAAATAGATCAATCCACCAAGTTACAGGGGCTAACAGTAGGTGGATTGATCAATTCATGATTTTAATCTTCAATCAAAACCCTTATTCTATGCAACAGTGCAGTTTCACGAAAATTAAAAAAAATCTCCAACACATCTCAATGAAAATTCTTCAAACCTAATTTAAATGTGAGTTAGAACATGTCCCTACAAAATCCAATGAATTTCAAGGAATTAGAAAGACTGTACGGGTCGTACACAACTAAGAAAGTTCAAGAAAACTAAGTAATTTACAGAAAAATCTCATTGTATTTATATGAATGTTCTCAAAATAAAACTTCATCAACCTGTTCGAGCCTTTGAGAGTATTTTTATACATTTTCCTTTCAAAACCAACCACCCCCAACTTTCATAACTACCCTTTGAATTCCAAGACTCTACAACTTCCTAATAAGTTGCAATTTTCTATTTTTTTTGTTTTGACAACATTTACAAATTTTCTTTTGCAACTTCTTACATATTTTGACACCTATAAGACAAAAAACCACCAACATACATTATTAATGGTCTTTTAGACCTTATTTATCATCATAGACTCAAAAACACTTCTATTCTATTCATCTAGGAACCATGACTCACTTACAAAAAAAATATTGGTTTTATTGTACTTATTAGAACCAAAACTCATCAAAACCTAGAGCATACTTGGTATGATCTTAAATTGACAAAAAAAATTAATGGTGCTCTTGCACCAAAGGGAGAGGTTGAAAAATAGGTTCAGAGCTCAAGAGAGAGAGAGGGGGAGAGCGAGAGAGGTAGAAAAGGGAGAGAAATAGAGAGATATTTAGAGGGATAGGAATATAAAGGTGTGAGATAGAGAGGAGAGAGAGGGAAGGGAGGGAGGTAGACATAAAGAGATTGGTCCAAAGAGGTAGAGAGATAGGTCTAGAGAAAGATAGGTGGAGAGGGAGATCGAGGGAGGGAGGGAGAGAGATAGCGAGGGAGGGAGGGAGAGGTAGAGAGAGAGTGAGATATATACAGATATAGATATATGTTTTCTAACCCTATCCCCATTAATAACCATAAATTCTCCACACAGATAAATTTTAATACATGCTAGTTCTACCACCTCTACTAGTTACCTATCCTACCTCACTCACTCTAATTGATCTCAATCCAAGGACACACTCTCCATATTTCCTTAGCTCCTTACTTTGCTCTACTCTATGTGTTATAAGGATCGGGGGTGAAAATGAATTATTTTCAGCCCTAGACCTATTTATTACCCACAATCCCTAATCCCCCCTAATCAAAGTTTTCACATCCTTTCACCTCTTCTCATCCCATTTCTTCATTTTTCATCATTTTCATCTATTTTTCTTTTGTTGCTCCTCATTTTGCCTCCTTTGTCCTAATTTTATTCCTTCTTTTGATAGCTCACCTATGTAATTTTTTTAACTAACGTCTCAAGTGGGAATCATCCCTCCATCTTACTAACATCATATTTTCCAACTAGTTAGGGCATGCTACTTCTCTTTTCATTCTCAAAGTGCTATTATTTTGTTTTTCTTTAAAATGGAATTTTCTTCTACTAAGTTCCAATGTCATCTTAAAGAGGAGCAAAATGTAGAAACCTAAAATTGCCTCTTGATAATTTTTTTGTTATCAATTCACTTCACCTCTTCACTTGTAAATTAAATAATTATTTAATTAATTACATTAATTTGTTTACCAACATTAATTAAATAATTTTAATTATTCAATTAATTAATTTAACCCTTATTCTAGCATTAATTGAATAAATCAAGACTATATATTCAATTAATCAATCATTCTTCTAATGCCCAACCTTAAATATTTACTTATTTAAGCCCACAATGCTCATTCCAAAATATTAAATAAATAAAATATATTGATTTAATTCTTCTATTTTCCTCTCATGTCATTAGTATACTAAAATAAATTATTCAATTTACTTAGTCATGTGCACAAGTCAAAAAATGATTACTTAAGACCAATATTTCCCAAGCTCCTAGAATACATGTGTCCAAAAACAAACTTCACTTATAAATTAACCCATGCTTCTAGCTTCTCCCAAAAGTCCTCTCATGCAAACTTATCCACCCATTTTATCAAGAAGATCTTGAACCTTGACATAATAAAAAAAGAAATTTTTGGTCATTCAAAAATTCATTTTTAATCCTCACCTTCAATGTTCTCTCAATAAGATCACCCTCAAATATCCTTGAGTCATGGAACTTCTTTTGTGTGCTTTAGAATCAATCATATCCACTGATCAATCCTCCAAATCTATAAATAGCCACTCATGAAATTTATTTTGGTAAACTTCATGAATGCAAGGTTATGCTACTAGTGTGAGCATCAACATGTTGACATTCATGAGCATCCAAAATCTTAAGCATATCCATACTCTTAGTGTGCAAGAAGAGGCCTTTGATAGGATTTTTTGTATTTTTCATTTTGGGGCACTTTCCTCTTAAGCTCAACCAAAGGTATTGATTGAGTACCAGATAAAAAATTAAATTTGTTTGTTAAGTCTTATTCTTGTTGTTACACCCTATGTTATTACCTATTTATTATTACCTTGTTTGGTTAAAATGCTTGAATATATATGAATTTTCTTTGTATATGAATCTTGATGGAAATATGATGAATGAATGTTTGATTCAATTTGATGTTTTATAATTATTCTAAAGATGAAATATATGATGCATACAAATGTATTATTATCAGCTAACTACTGTTGTAATGTACTAAGCTAGATGTAGAAACAAATTCAAACCTCTGAAAGAGAGGGGAAGTATCACTCAGGAGAAGAACTTGGTCTAGTAACCCTTAATGAGCTTAACTGAGCATACACACACTCACACCCTAGTTTCTCTAAGTTGATTCAAGTCAGTTCAGGTAAATGGTAATTGATCTTTAGTATTGGTCATGAATATTTATATAGGTTTATGATATGGTTCTATGAATGTTTTGATTGGGGAATGCGCTTAAGTCTTTATGTTGAGTGAAACTCCTTCCTTGTGTGTTCATATTTACATTGATGAGGTATATATATATAATGTATATATGTACATGTCTATGATAAACTCATACATATGAGTAAATATGCGCATGAGTATACGTATGTAGACATATCTATGCATGCTCATGGACGAATTACCCATATGTATGGGAATATAATCAATTGGATAATTGTGACATATATGCATCAATAGATTAAAATGAGAATGTATATGTGAATATATAAGGATATTAAAATAATGTGTTATATATATGTAATATATATATATATTAACATATATGTATATAATCACATATATACATATATATTTGTGTATATACATAATTTTTATTTTGATATATGTTTATATATTTATTAATTGGAAAGTAATGCATTTGGTAATCTAGAGAATACATATATATATATATATATATTAAAGATATAATATATATATGTACATATATATAATATATAGCATGAAGTATTATGAAATATTCAAAGTACATTATTATAGCACTAGAGTTGATATGTTTAAAGCACTTTAAATAATGCTTAATGCATTATTGCACTACCTTTAATATTGTTGTAGCTAAAGTATAACCATAGTGCATGAATCTTGTGAATAAGTTAAAAGACTTAAAGTGCATGAGTAAGGGAAATATAGTTAAAACGTGTCAAGAAGAATAAAAGCAGATTTAACAATATTCAAATAGTCTTTGGTTGTGCTATAATAGAGGGAACTAAAATATGAATATGTGGCACCAAAAATTGAAGGAAGAGGAAGCAATAAGAAGTCTAAACATGTGCCATAACCAACAAAACCATCAGATAAGCATAAAAATCAGTCAAAATCAAAGATGGAAAAAATATGAGGGTAGTCAACTTGAAAAATCAAATAGGAAATCTATAAAAAGGCATTGTCCCTTGACTTAGTAAAAGAGTCATGTTGTCTCATGAATTAAGTCGAGTTGGCCATTGGAAATGTGAGGACTGTCATGTGTTGCAATCTAAGAGTTAATTTCATTGATTTGATGCATGTGCATAGGAAGGTGAAAGAATTGTTAATTTGTTTGTAGCCTTTGGATGCTCAAATTTTAGTATATATAGAGGTGCTCTCTCTACCATTTGTTACACTTTTCATTATAATTAATCTATTGTTATTTTTCTGCATTTTTTGTGCAAATGAGTTTGAGAGCTTGAGATCTAGTGAGTTTATTTCTTATTTTGCATTTGAAACTGTTGAGAGAATTGGTAAGAGGCTAGAAGTGGAAGCTAGGTTGAACTTCAAGGAAATAGCAAGCAGGCTTGTGGAATTGAGTTGGGAAGGAAGAATGATTTGTTCCAGAGCTTTTATACAGCCAAAGTAGTGTAAGTAGCCACTAATTACACTCCCATATCATTGTGATTTGGGTTTACATACTATGAATGGATTTTCATACATGTAGGTTGTAGCCACAGTACGGTAGCTCTAGATATGTAGGACACAACACCATGCTTAGAGAAGGCTAGGATTATGAGGTTACCAAACCAATCTCTTCATCTCTATATAATCTTAAAATTATGTTATGTGAAATCATTACTTGTATTAATGAAATGATTCTTTGATTATGCAATGGGAAAGTTTGGAATGGTTGTTTCAAATGTGCATTAGTTATTCAAAAGAAAAGAAATTTTTTATTGTTTGTAATGTTAGTAGCATAATTGTTCACTTGTGGGTAAAACATAGTAAGATTTTTGGGTAGAACAATGGGCATGTTACACTTGTTTCATGATTTCTTGATCCCTATTGTAGGTCTACAATGCGGGTATTGAGCTAATCATCTAAGCATTACAAGGATATTTTTCTCCTCTAGGCCATCTTACACCATATCTTAGAGGGATTTCTTTACACTTAATATTTTGACTCTAAATGACCCCTATGATACCACCTAGGCACATGGATGCAATATAATTTGAATGTTATATATATATGGATATAATTTGTAAGAAGGGTTGGTCAATCTATAAGTATTCTTGACTATAGTTGTCTCAAGGTAATTTGGTAAGTGGCAAGATCATATGTTGTAAACCAAAAGGGTGTTAAAAACAAGTCATGTATGTATGTGACTATATCCATAACAAGTTGTAATCATTTAGGAAAATATTTTAACCTAGTTATGGGGTTCCTTACCCTGGAAGCAACCTCAAAATCCCTCTCAATTGTGTCGTCTACTCAAAGACATTGGGGTTGTGCTCCTATCAAGTGAATTCCTTGCCAGGGTTGTGCTACACAAGATTCATTTTCTCCAGTCCATTGGGAGCTCATTGTAAAGTTGTTTTAGGGATGTTGGTGTTGCTCCCCAAGTTAAAAATGATCTTTTTCTTGCTTCTCATTTGTAGGAAAAAAATATCTCACCTTCTCATCCTATTGATTATTCGTAGGTGATGGTTTCTAAGTTTTCTTATTCTTCTAGTGCTATCTTGGGTAAGGGGTTCCCTCCTCAAGAGGTGGCCCCTTTTTCTCTCCCTATTGATCAGGTCACTATGCAAGGTGTCCTGATTTGTGTTCCTTCTCCCTTGCATGTGATATAGGCTTGCAATAAAGGGCACACAATCTTTGTGGTCGCACCCCTTCTTTCCTCTTCTACCCCTCTCCTATAGGACTAAATCTTTCTTGCTCCTCCTAGTCTTAGCTTTCTTCCCTGTGACTCCTTCAAGGTTCTTGAATTCTTGTTGGATAGTCTTTACTCATATGATTTTTGCCATTATCAGAGGAATTTTTGGATATCAACCAAACATTGATGTTATATGTAGTTGGTCATCCAAATGTTGGACTATTTCAGGTATTCCTCATGTTACAACCTTGTTAAACAAATACCTCTTCATGTTCCTTTTTAATCAATGAAGGATTGTTCAAGAGTTCTAGAAGGAGGTCCCTAGTTTTTTTGGGATGGCTTATCTTCATTTACAAAGATGGACTACTAGCTTTGATGCTACCAAAGTTAACATGGTTGTTATTTGTTTTCATTTACCTAAGCTCCCTCAAGAATTTTGGGATGAAAATATCTTCCAAGGTATAGCTAATGTTATTGGTTAATGGGTTGTCATTGACAATTTTGCAAAATCTTGAAAAAGATTTGTTATGTTAGATTTCATGTTTGTGTCAAAACTAATAAGGTTTTTCCTAGCACTATCAAATTGTGCTCCAAATTAGGTGTCTAAGAGTAGGAAATTCACTATTAGTCCCCTTCGCCACTTTTTCATCATAAAAAGGGGCACTATAGGATGAGGCATAAAGGTTTGGTTTCATATTCACTTGGGCCTTCTAGGGACATGTCGCCAGTTGTGATGTGTCCTCAACCTCTTCATCATGAGAAGGTGTTGGAAAGCATTGTGAAGGACCTCATTGACAAGGGAAAAGGTTCCTGCAAGGTTAAAAAAATCTTAAAGCTATGTTTGAGTCCCTTAACTAAGTTTTTTCGTTCAAAAATTGACAAGACTTTCATCTTGGTCCTACTCCTCTTTAGATCCCTTTGGTGAGGTTTGGATTCAAACCACCTTGAATGTTCAAGTTAAACATACTTTGTTTCTTGTTGTCGATTCTTTGGGGTCTTTTTTATGCATGTTCCTTTTCTAGTTGTTCCTTGCTCCTTGTTGTTGCTTTTGTTGTATTAAGATGTTGGGTTCCTTTCAAAACCCATTTCCAGTTCATAGCTCTAGTCAAAAGCGTTTACCTTAATAAAAAAAATTAATTTATTTCTACAAATGTTAGAGTAATGCAAGTGCCACATGGAAATATATGTTGCTAGAATAAACATCGAAATTATCCTAAATTCAATTAGGTCATGAATGAAATCAAATGATATAATTTTTGGGGGGAAAGTTGCAAAACATCCATATAATGCATATGATAATAATAACATCATTATCTACATCACATTGAATGAAAATTGACTCATATTGATTAAATGTTCAAGTCCTTTAATCCATATTGGTATAATAATCATAAGAAAAACCAAGTAACATTGTCTACTAACTAGAATAACCATATATTTAAATCTAATATTGCAAGAGGATTTATTAAAAAATGCATGATCAAAGGCTAGAGAATGACATGTGATTGTCTCAAAAGTAGATAAGATTATCACAATCATAAAATAAATCAGATAGTACTAGCATTACAAAATGGGTTGTCCTTACATTTACGAGCTTTGAATCATGCAAATTGGTTTTTCCATATAGAGACACACACTTTGATGTGTGGTGACAAATTTTGACTTATTTCATCAATGATCACTCTATATAAGACTCAACATAGATTAGATCAACATTTTTTAGTTTGAAAGCTTATCTTGATGCTTCTAGGCACACACTCAAAATGCAATCACAACCCATTTAAATTTAAAACCTACTTACAACCTAAAATGGCATGCACCATTGACTATAGTTGCATGCTTTTGAAATTTGAAATAGTATTACGTATTGATAAGTGTGCATCCTTGCATAGTGATGAAAATTGTGAATCTCAAACTTTTTTTTCTACATATTAGCATGCTTTTGATACATTTGCTAAAACAATTTGACTTAGATTTTTCATGTTTTTCATTGCTATTAGCATGTTGGAAAATGTAAACTACATGTCAAATTTTGAAAGTATCCCCTTCTTTATGATGCATTCTCTAGCATGGATTTGCAAGTTTGATGAATCCAAAAAATGATGTTATTCATTGTGATAAACTTCTTAGACCTAAGTTGTTGATTTTTTACCTTCAAAACTGACCTCTCCATTATCCTTAGTAAGATGGGACAAGGCTTTGAAACATGACTTTGATTAGGAAAAAAGATTAAAGTTTAAATTGATAAACTTGACACAATACAAAAAAAATTGCATCAATACAACACCAAGACATGGTCCTCAAAAGCAATAGTCAAGCAAATAAATTATATTTTTCTTGAATGTTGAATATGATCTACTTGGCCATCATACTTATACAAGAACATATACCCAAAGTGTAATGCCCTATTTTATTCCTAAATTTTTGTAGCTTATGTTCAAAATAAATTAATAAAGATAATTAATATTACACCAAACTGGGATTAAATAAAGATTAAGTTGTTAAGAATGGTCAACCAATATATGAGGAGTTGTGTCCCTTGAGCAAGGTAAGATATATAAGGAAGGTAGATTTAGAAGGAAAAGAAAAGGGAAAAGAATTATTATGACTAATTACAAGTAATAGGCATCAACAATAGTAAATTAACTCATTTAAAGTCAAATTATTTTCTCTAAATGCAACAATGAAGGGTTGTAACTATTAAACTAAAAAGGTGTGACTCCCTCAAACTTGAGATATAAAAGGGAGAGCATTTCATTTGAGAAAGACATCCATAACATCATTCAATTAGTCCATTAAGAATAAATATGTTGTGACTCCTTCTAATGTGAAATATTCTGACTCTTAATGTGAAAGGTTGTGACTCCTCAATAATAAGATGTAAAAGGGAGATCACTTCCATGTGGAGAAAAGAATTAAGTCGATTAGAAAAAGGAAAATAAGAAATTAGAATATAAGAGATCTATTGGAAATAAATATTATTTTTAGCAAGAATATTATTGGGAAGTGAGTTTTAAAATATAAATTAGGAATATATATATAATTGTATAATGAAATGATATTTTATTAACAATTAATATAATAAGATTCTTTTAGCAATCTATTTTGAATATATATAAGTGTTTACAAATAGGGAGGTTGAGCAACCTTTTGGGTTAATGAGATGGGAAGTATCAACTTTCCCTTCATCAAGTATGCACCCCCAAGATGCAACATGTTGGAAAATGATCAACACTCCCCTTGGGATTTGTGACAAGGGACTAACCGCCTCTCATGCGATTCATGTCTCTACCATTTGCATCGAGCATTGATAGATTGATCTTTTGATGCAAAAAAAAACATGGGCCAACAATTAGTATCAGAGTGTTGGGTCACAGGTTTGAATCTTCTCAGGTAACGCTAAGGGGGAGATTGTTAGTAGATGGTCAGTACTCCCCTCAAGATCCATGACAAGGGACTAACTGCCTCTCATGCGATCCATATCTCTACCATTTGTATCGGGTGTTGCCAACATAGCACTCATGTAGTTGAGAGGCATATGAGTGGTCTCAAGCTTGTTGAGGGAGTCACACCTTTTCAGCTTAATAGTTACAACCCTTCATCACTGCATTTAGGGAATAATAATTTAATTTTAAATATGTTAATTTTCTACTGGTTGTAATGTCTTGTTTTATTCCTAAATTTCTACAACTTATGTTCAAAATAAATTAATAAAGATGATTAATATTACACCAAACTAGCATTAAATAAAGATTAAGTTGTTAAGAATGGTCAACCAACATATGAGGAGTTGTGTCCCTTGAGAAAGATAAGGTATATAAGGAAGGTAAACCTAGAAAAAAAAAAGGGAGAACTATTATGATTGATTACGAGTAGTAGACATCAACACTAGCAAATTAACATATTTAAAATTAAATTATTATTCTCCAAATGCAGCGATGAAGGGTTGTCATTATTAAGGTGAAAAGGTGTGACTCCCTCAAACTTGAGATATAAAAGGGAGAGCATTTCATTTGAGAAAACATCATATCATCATTCAATCAATCAATTAAGAATGAATATGATGTGACTCCTAATATCAAAGATTGTGAATCTTAATGTGAATAGTTATGACTCTTTCAAATATGAAAGGTTGTGACTCCTTCAAATATGAAAGGTTGTGACTCCTCAATAATAAAATATAAAAGGGAGATCACTTCCTTATGGATAAATGGATCAAGTGGATTGGAAAAAGAAAAATAAGAAATTGGAATATAAGAGATCTATTGGAAATAAATATTATTTTTAATATGAATATTATTGGGAAGTTTTAAAATATAAATTAGGAATAACTATGTGCATGTATGTATGTATTATAATTTCACAATGAAATGATATTTGATTAACAATTAATATAATAAGATTCCTTTAACAATTTATTTTGAATATATATAAGTGTTTATAAATAGGGAGGTCAATCAACCTTTCGAGTTCATGAGATGGGAAGTACCGACTTTCCCTTCATCAAATACACCACCTCTAAGATGCAACGCTTGTGGGGCTGGGAGCGTATGAGTGCTGTTAGACTTGTTGAGGGAAGAAATATTCATGCATTGATAAAGATGGTGGAGAGGCAGAAATGAAATGACAAATGAAATAATTTCATGCTTTTATGTTTATCATCATTGGGTGTCAAAATTGTTGCAAATGGAGCACAAACACCATGGTATGACATAGACCAAGGTGTGCAAGGTGACAATTTATGAGAGACAAGAAGTCAAAGGACAAAGCCAAAAGAAAAGGAATTCCCCAAATCATACTTAGGACCTAATTATCCCAATTGCTTTTCCAAGACAAACCATATACAACAAGAAAATAAAAGAGATCATGATCCATCATCACTCCTCTAAATCCAACACAAGACATCCTCGAGGTAGCTAGTAACATGACCAAAAAACAATCAAAAGATAAAACAAAATCAAACCAACAAAGTGTTTTCCAGAGAGATAATGTTTGCCGATAGTATTGATAAGATGATTGATTAGATTGATTAAGTTGACCAAGATGACCGAGATGACCAATTGATTGATTGATTGACCAAAGTTGATTGATAGGTTAACACAGGCTGATTAATTGATTTGATTGATTATGCCTAGTTTTAGGAAAGACACATCTTGAATAAGTTAAGGTTAATTGACCAAGTGACAAACGTAAATTGGTTTGATTAAGTGTGATTGATATGATTGATTGATGTGATGATGCCTAATTTCAGGAAAGAAATATCCTATTGAAGGTGAAGGACACATCTGATAAATTTGACTGATCAACCATTTTGATAAACACCTAGCTGCAAGAGAGACATGTCCTGCTTAAGGTGAATGACAAGATTGACCAAAGACAATGTTTAATCTCAAGAAATACACATCTTGATAGAAGACAAGTGATAAGATCAAATGAGAAAAATGGCATAATGCCACATTCCGATATAAGACCAATGACCTAATAGTGATTGATGATAAGGAAATTGATTGATTTGAAGATTCATTGAAGATTAAATATTTATAAGATATGTTTTTCTATTAATTAATGATTTGGTTTGAATAATGATTGGTTGCAGACAAAGAACAAAACCTAACTCAACAAACCCTAAAGGACTAACATAGAGCCTTAGGGGCTCATCGGCATATGGCCTTACCTTTGTTATACATACAGAAACCTCATAGTTCAAACATGACATGAACCAAAATATGAAGGACAAACCTAATATCTTGGGGGCCCATTGTGTGAGGGCCTTGCTTACGTAGAAAATGTGCAGAGACAACGTAGTTCAACCAAACTAACGTAGACTGAATCAGACCACTCTATTTTTGGAAGTTTTGAATTTTTCTGATGTTTTTGGATTTTGATTTTTTATGATTTCTTTTGGATTTTGATGTTTTATGGTTTTTTTTGGATTTTGATGTTTTATGTTTTTTTTTTTGGATTTTGATGTTTTATTATTTTTTTGGATTTTGATGTTTTAAGAAATATGATACCATATGTATGATCCCATGAAGACATCAATTAAGGAATTTCCCCTAGTTAGATGTAGGACCAACTTATTATGTGTGAGGGGAATCAACAGATGAATGCAAAGGATGATCATGAAGGCAAGGGATACTAATTGTTGATGGTTCTTGGCTCATGGAAAGGATGACAAAGTTTTATTATAGATGATATGGGTGAATGGGTGAGGAATGGAATACCAGGAAGAGTGATAGTAGATGGAGGAGCATAGACTAACTACACATGGTGCCTATTTTCTAGGTTTTCACCATGGTACTTATCCCAAGTTCCACTGAAGTGGTTTTCACTTTTGGACGAATTATTTCTCTTTATTATTTTTTTCCATTTTTTTCCATTTTTTGGTTTTTTTGACTTTTTGAAGGGATACTCTAAGATTAAGTGTAGTACTTGCAAAGATGCATGTTGTTGATGGGTTCATACAATCATTCACCTTTAGGAGTAGAGATTTGATAAGCACTGAATCCATATGTTGTTGTGATGATATAAGGGCCCAACTAATTAGGTTTGAATTTTCTAGTATTTTCTTGATCTATTTGATTCTTTGGATTCTCTTTCAAGACTAAGTCACCAATGCCAAAGATTCAAGGTTGGACCTTCTTATTTTAGTTGTGTCAAAGGCAGTTCTAATATGCTTGCAAATGCATCAAGGCATTCTATCTCTTTTCATCCAGTAACTCTAGCTCATGTAGACGAGATACATAGTATTCTTCTTGATCAATCAATCCTTTCATAGATACTCTTAGGGATGGTAACTCGACCTTGATGGGAAGTATGGCCTCAGATCCAAATACAAGGGAATATAGAGTGGCTCTTGTAGGGGTGTGAACACTAGTATGATGGGCCCATAAAGAGGGATTCAGTCATGACCAACATCATTGAGGATAGTCTTATTAGATGCCTCAGCTTGATCATTACCTGGGGGGTAATACAAGGTAGTGAAATGGTGTTGGATATGAAAATTTTCATAGAGTTCACTGACATCTTTATTCTTAAAAGGGTGACCATTGTCTGTAATGTGGACTATGGGATACCATAGTGACATATAATGTAATTAAAAATGAATTTGGATATCTACTTTTCAGTAATGTTGGTCATCGGGATGGCTTTGATCCACTTGGTAAACTATTCTATAGCTACATGGATAAACTTATGTCCATTTGTAGAAGTGGGATGAATCTTTCCTACGAGGTTGAGTCCCCATTAAGAGAATGGCCATGATGATGTGAGAGGCTACAATTCCTAAGTTGGCACATGTATATGATCTCCATGAATCTGACACTGGTGACATCTCTTCACAAAGTGATAGGCATCATGTTCCATTGTAGGCCAATAATATCCCATCCTCATAATCATTTTAGCTATTGTAGGACCAACAAAGTGAGCTCTACATATACCATGATGAACCTCTTGTAAGCTTGTTTGTGCTTCATTTGAATTGAGACATTGGAGGAGGGTACTATCTAGGCTACAATGGTAAAGAGTATCTCCGATGATGGCACATTTATAGGCTTGTCGGATAAAGGCTTTGTGTTGGTTGGAAGACAAGTCAGAAGGGAGAGTCTAGTCATGCAAATAATTATAAATGTCTTTGTACCAGGGAGATTTGAGACCAACAAGTTCACACACAAGTTTAGTTTTAGGGACATTGAACATAAGGACCAATAGTTGTTCTACCAAGAAATCATATTGTGATACATTGTTAGGAATTCCCAAGAGAGATCCAATTGTTTCCATTGCGTCAACTGCCTTGTTCTGGATTCTCATTATCTACTCAAAGGTAATAGACTCAAAGTATATTCTAAAACTATCAATCATGCATTTGTAGTGCATCAGTTTCTCATCCTTGGTATCATAATCATCATTGACTTGCTTGATCACTAACTGGGAATCACCATAAACTTGAAGATCCTTAATTTTCCATTTTATTGCCATTCAAAGTCCTGTCAATAGTGCCTCATACTCACCTATGTTATTAGTGCATGGAAATGCTATTCAAAATTATTTAGGAATGGAATCCTCTTGAGGTTTGATGAATAAAATTCTTGCTCTTGAACCATGACTTGTGTGAGACCCATCGAAGTACAACTTCCATGTCATTGGTGTTTCTATGATAAAGATTGATTCATCTAGGAAGTCAGATATTAAAGGATGGTCTACCTTCACTAGTGCATCTGTGAGTTGACCAACTATCACTTGTCCTTTTATCACTTTTTTGATCAACATATTTAATGTGATATGCACTTAAGATCATAACCCACTTAGCTAACCATCTTGTTAGAGTTGCTTTACTGAGAAGATACTTCAAAGGATCAATTTTGGCTATCAAGTTTGTCTTATGGTTCATCATGTAATGTCTCAATTTATAGGCTGAAAATACAACTACAAGGCATGCTCATTCAATAGTGTTTTAGTTTAACTCATATCTAACAAAGGTACGACTAATGTAGTAGATTGCTCGTTCTTTTCCATCATTGTCATTTTGTGCTAATAATGCCCCCAGTGTTGATGTAGTTATTTTCACGTACACTATAAAATGTCTACCATCTGTAAGGAAAGCTAAGGTGCAGAAACAACTCTCCTAGCATCAAAACCTTAGGGAAGAATGCAAAGGTCTTTTAAATTTTTCAATTACAGTCCAATTAAGATACACTTGAAAGAAATAGTAGAAACAAAGAAATAAACATACACAGATGAACACCAAATTTATGTGGGAAAACCCTTACAAGAGAAAAACCCACCATACCAAGAAAAATCCCTTTGTATTACAGTAAAAAA
>VDFB02259137.1:206726-245118 GCA_007258455.2 Sequoia sempervirens
CATTTATGAGATATACCCTGAATTGCACCTAGGGAATCAGAATTTTAGAAGGGCAAATGATGCATTCACAATGCATATTACTAGGTTGCTCCAGAAAGCAGAGCATGTGAGAATATTTGATGGAGCCAAAGAGCTTATCAGAAAATACAGAGCCTAGTTTATACAATTCCCCACTTTCTCTTATATCAAAATTGATGGATGTCAAACTGCTCCATACAGATTGCCAAGATATCCTACTGACCACATTGTGCTATTGGAGGTTACCAGGCAGATATATGACTTCGATGCTGTTGTCAAAAGAGAGAAGCACAAGACAGGGTTTGGTGGGGACTTCCCTTTGAAAATTGGTATAGCTGAAGTTTTCCCTTCAATCCAATCGGCTCATGCATCCGGGGAGGAATTGAGTACTTATGGTTTCTCTTTCCATTCAAAGAGAACAAACTTTGATATCACCGAAGAGGCACAAAAGAAGGCAACTAAAGAATATCACCAGAAGGATGATCTGGAAGATTATTGGGAAAACATCAAAGATGACTTTGAGGCAAGAAAGAAAAGGTATTCTAGGCTCGCCGTTGGTGTAATCAGAATGTACAATGTTAAGCTAATCCCTGATCAGTTAGAAGACGACGAGAATCTGGTCCAAGACCATGCATATGAATAAGTTAAGGACAGATCTATTGGAGAGGTAAACTGGGTAGAAAGTGAGATAACCGAGCTGGAAGAACTAATGGCTCCTGTCATGAAATTTACCAAGTCATGGTTGAAGCACAAGGTATGGGAATTGGAAAGCGAGAAGGTACCTTGTACCTTTAATTTAATGGGAAATCTGAATGCTCATTCCACCTTAGAGGAATCCGGTGAGGATGATTCCAAAATGATTCCAAAAGGAAAACTAAAGTAAGCTCACCTTTTAAGATCAAAATCAGAGGCCCTAAGGAAAGTGAGCCAGAACAGAAAAGGAAACCTAAAGGAAAGAAGAGAAGCCAAACTTTGAAAATAGGCAAGTCTTCTGAAGAGGAGGAACTTGAGAAAGCAGAGGAAGAAGACGCTCCTCCATAGCCAAAAAGGACAAGGATAACTAGGGGCTCAAAGAAGAAAGATCAAGAAACTTCCAAGGATAAGGAAAATCCTCTAGTGGTTGAAGTGGAAAGCTCGGGAGAGAAAACCAAAGTTTACTCAAGGAAATCAAGGACTCCATCTCCCAAGGAGACTATGCAAAAGATGGATCCTCTTCCAAAGGCACCGGTTGTGGAGCAACAGAAGGCTACTTCTCCTTCATTGAGTTTACCTGAGCAGACAGCCCATGAAGAGCATGAGACTAGCGGGGAGGCAGAACCATTCAAGGAAGGAGAACTCTTTGGTGCAGCAGTTGAGCTTGAAGTTGGAGATGTTGAAATGCACCCTTCTCCATTGGTACAATATGAGGATTCTCCTATGAGTAGCAAAGATAACAGGTCTCCTGAGAAGAGGGATGTCACTGTTAAGACCCCATCGCCCCTGCAAGGAAAAGAACCTGAGTTGGGTAATCAAGGTGATCGGTCTCCTGAAAAGGAAAAGGATGAGACAGTGGAACATCATGAAGAGGTTAAGAAAGATGAAGTCCGGGTGGATCCTGCTGTCCCAGATTGGTTAGACAAAGAGATAAGAAAGAAACAGATCATTGTTGAGGACACCCCCCTTGATTGGGATGAAATGTTGGCCAAGATTGGTAAAGGTAAGAAAAAGAAGATGGCCAAGGTAATTTCAAAGATAGAGAGAGATGAAGCGAGTAACAGGGCTATTCATATTGCTACCCCTGCTGCTGATAAGAGTAAAGATGAGGTCACTGGAAAAGATTACAATGTACAGACCATCAATCTTGGACCCGCTTCTATGGAGAAAGATATTGAAGAATACGAAGGGTCCTGTGCAGTGATAATTGGGAGATTAAGGAAGGAAACGCAATCGAAGCATGTGCTTAAAAGGGAAAATGAAAGGCTTAGGAAATGTCTAGAAGATTTGATGAAGCCTTTGCAATCTCTTCACCCATCCTCTTCTGCTGCTACTAGTTTCTTGCCCAAGGAGACTATTTCGGAAATAGAAAAGATGAAAGCTTCTACTCAGACTACAGTGGATTGGTTGAAGGATGTACAAGTGAAAGGAGATGATGCAATAAAGGAAATCCTTTCAATTGGAAAGGATGCAGTAAGAGCTAAAGATTTATTAGAGCATGTTTTATCTCAGGATAAGGAGGATATTGACCTTTTATTGCAGAAAGCTAAAGTGATCATGGAGTATGGTAGGGATCAGTTGGTTGTAGATAGAATCCTTTCTTCATCTAGAGTTAATGAGCCTTGGGAATGGTTCGAGGCCTTGCAAATTCGACAGAAAGCCATCAGGAAGATTCATAAGCGAAAGAAACAGATGGATGGTGATCTGACTGGTGTTTATGATGGATGTATTGCATTCTTTGAAATAATGACTGGCAGGAGGAAGATTGCCCCTAAGTACTTGAGCTTAGAACAATTGAGGGAATGGTGGCATGATGTCTATGCCCCTGATTCTGAAAATGTTGTAACAGGGCACCAATTGGATGATGCGGCAACTTACTTGGCTGTGATGGACAAGTACCAAGCACATAGGGTGAGTGGGATAAAACTGTTAAGCAGTCAAAGGAAGAAATTGGCTCCATTGAGTGTTCGGCTCAAAATCCTACCCTTGCCACCTATTGCTAGCCGATAAACTATTTTTAAAGGTTCATGAGTTGTTGGATCAGAACAAGGATAAGGGAGGTTGTAGTTAATGAAATTTTGAGATGTGTGCTTCCCTATTATTATAGGGCATGTGTTGATCCTGCTGCATTGAGGAATGTTTGGGCCCCTGATGATGTATCGACATTTAATGTGTGCCTTATTTTGAAATTCCTGGGCCGACTTGTTTTGGGCTATTTTTTTATTTTTTGTAAATGTTTGGCTGGGCCGACATGTTTGAGGATCCTCTATAAAGGGCATTCCTGCCTCATTTGTAAGGGGTTAGTTAGAGAAATAATAGAGACAAGTTAGATAAAGAAGGAGCTAGAGCATTTTGTAGTAGAGATAGTAGTTGGTTCTTGAAGCAAATATTGTAACACAGAACATTGGAATTGTTGCTATATTTTGGTGATCTAATACAATTGAAGGCATTGTGGTTTCTCTGGTGAATTCTTTTGTGTTAGTTTATCTTGCATGGTTCCTGTTGTTCCATCCTTGAAATTGCTTAAAGATCTAAGATTTAATGTTAGGTTTAGAATTGGATTAGTTTGGTGAATAGTGTTCATGATTTCATGCTTGGAATGTTTGTAGCAATCTCTGGTCTATACTCCCAGTAACTATCTGATTGTAGTAGGCTGGTGAAGTCAACCTGGACCATACATCTATTTGTGCTTAGTTCGATTATGGATAAATATCTATGATTTGAAAATCTATATACCTTAGAATATTGCACCGTTCTTGTGATATTGCATTGTGGGTTAAGCAGGAATTGGTTATTTGAGATTGGTCCATTCCAGATATCTGTCATCTGCATTATTCATCCTAGAAATAGTTTAGATTTCATTACTTCTCTTGCACCCTCACCTTTTGCTGTTTCTTTTATTATTCGGTTAGATCTAGGATTTAAGATCAAAATATTGCAAAATCTGATAAGTTGGAAAGATATAGTTCGCTTGTAGTAAGGTCTCGATTGTGATTACCAGCATTTTCACATATTATCTGAGTTGTTTATGCATTGTCATGACCTGACACCCGAGAGACCTTGGGGTGATTTTTAGTAACTTGTTAAAAATTACCTTTCAAGAGAGATAGAATATTGCATTCTCGTCTGAGTTGTTGTGCGAAACACCATCAACAAGAACCCTTTGTTCGGAACTACATCAAGCAAGCATGGGTGATGAAAATTGAAACAAGCTAACCAACCAGCTTTTGTTTCCCCATTTCCCATTAGAATGGTTTGACAACATCAAGAAATCCTTGCTTCAGCACTCCCCAAGTTTTATGGACTTGTCATAGAAGATCCTGATACCTTTTTATTTGAGTTTTACATACTCTTCAGGAGTTATGATTATACTACTGATGCCCATAGGCTTAAGCTATTTCCTACCACTCTGAAAGAGGCTGCATTAAGATGGTTCATGAGCCTAGGAAAAGATACTGCGGAAACTTGGGAGGACATGAAGACAAAATTCCTTGAGAAATACAAGGAATATTGCAGGGGAAATGACATGAGAGGAGGTGACATTTTTAGAATGCAACAAAAGGAAGATGAGAGCCTAGAAAATTACATTGCAAGGTTTTTGTTTTTCCTACAAAAATCTCCACACCATACACTTAATGAAGACTCACAAAAGTGTTTTTTCCTAAGAGGAATCAATGATAGCTGAACTGATGCCTTGGACCTCATGGGAGGAGGAGATATCTCCCAAGTTCCTTAGGAAGATATCAAAAAAATATGCTAGAACTACTCTAGGGAAGCTTCAAATAAAGGGAGAGCTTACCAACCTTCCATGGGTAAGTCAACTACCGGTGGAGTTTCAAGAATGAATATTACTCATTTGTTGGCAGACTTCAAGCAATACATTATAAATAATCTAGCTGCTTAGCTAGATACACTTCAGGCCAAGAAGAAGCAAGAGGAGGAAAAGGCAATGTTGACAGAGTATTGTCCCCACTATAGACAAAAGAAGAGGGATTAAAAATGCAAGATGGTAGCTAACCTTGAAAGAAAACAGATTCCACTTGAGTTCAAACCAATCCAGATTGAAGAAGAGAAAGTCTACTATGTTGTACAAAGGAAGCATTAGGCTCCAAGACAAGGTATGCCACCAGATCCACTATCCTATGTTGGGCCATATTTTAATTCCTATTCATCTGGTAACCAATGGCATCCCCCATATCCATCTAGTTATGGAGGGTATCCACCACAACCTTGAGTAACCCTCCAAATGCTTGGCCCACTCATCAAAGTTCTCCACCCCAGTGGTAGCAACCTCAGGGGAATGGGAAACAATTTCAAGGGCATTGGCAGCCACCTCCAAGAAATTGGCAGTAAACAAATCAATGGAGAGGAGGATAACAATGGCCTACCTAGAAAACTAGTTACATGCAGCCACCTTCTTAGCCCTAAAAGCCTGCTATAATTCCTCCACTTGTTAATCTAAGCTCAAATGTACTTAATCCTACTCAACTCACACCCAATCCAAATAACAAACCACAAAAGCAGCCTGCATACTCTATTGATTCAAATCAATTCCCTACATATGCTATGAGTGTAAGTGACATCCATTTGCATTTAGGAACTACTCTATCAGCCCCTTCCAAGCCCATTATCATTGAGCTTCTTATGGAAGAGGAAGAGGAACCTCTGAATGATCCCATTCAGCCAAGTGTACCTAAAAATCTTGAACTAGTCCATGTCAAGCAGACTGAACAAGAACCACCATTTCCTCATAGATTGGAAGTTTCTAAGAAGGAAGAAAATGAGGATACAAATTTTGATATCTTGGATCAAATAAAACATATATTTGTCCAGATACCTCTATTTTAGGCCATAAAGGATGTTCCAATCTACGACAAGGAAATCAAGGAAGTATGTCTCAAGAAGCCAGGTAGGAAAATAAAGGACCCAACTATAGTTCATGTGGTGGGACAACTAGCTGAAATCATGCTAGGAAAAGTAACTATCCACAAGTATAATGACCCAGGTAGTCATGTGGTAGCAGTTGTTATAAACGGGGTCCAAGTAAAGAATGCTTTGATTGATTTAGGGGCAACAATAAATGTAATGACCAAAGACATCCTATAATAACTAAACATCACAAGCATGAGATCTACTCCTACTATCTTGTAGCTTGTTGATAGCTCTACCGTTAAGCCTGATGGTATAGTGGAGGATCTTGTGGTAGTTTTAGACTCCTGGGAATACCCAGTAGACTTTATGATTCTTTCTCGTAAAGCTACACTATGCATGTTTCCCATTATTCTTGGAAGGCCTTGGTTAGCAACTACAGATGCATACATTGGATGTTAGTTAGGTGAAATGACCATTTCAAATGGGAAGAGCATGAAAAAATTTGTTCTTTATCCTCTTGCATAACCATCTCATGATGAAGATAATCCAGTATGACCACATGTTGGTGAAGAGGCCAAGGAAGTTAATTCTATGGCACAACTTATGATGCTAGGTAGAAGATATTTCATGCAGCTCCAAGATGAGGGTGAAGTACTCGATAACATCATTTAGAACCATTGTGAAGTGGAGGAATCATCATCTTCTCATTCTGCTACTCCATTCAAGATACTTTTTCCTGCTCTTCCTGTAGGCACTATTCCTACAGACATTCTTCCTATAGCCACTCTTCCTGTAGATAGACTTCTTGCAGCAATAGGATGTCCCACACATTTTTTCCATATGAACTAAAGGTACCATGTGTTAATGAAGCAGCCATGATAGAGCTAACTATACAAGTACAGGTGTCAAAAGGAAAGTATCTGAATGTTAATAGTAAATTAAGTGGGGAACAACAACTGTTATTGGAAAACTTATTAAGGACCCATCAACATGCATTTGCATGGGATTATCATGATATGAATGGATTGGACCCTAAACTTTGCACACACAAAATTTACACAAGAGATTATTGCACCCCAATAAGATAGCCACAAAGAAGAATTAGCCCTACACTAAGAGAAATTATAAAAGGGGAACTATAGAAATTAATACATGCAACATTTATCTATCCCATTTCAGATAGTCAGTGGGTGTCTCTATTAGTGATTGTTCCCAAGAAAGGAGGGAAATGGAAAGTTTTTGTTGATTATAGGGAACTTAATGCTTCCACCAAGAAGAACCACTTTCCCTTACCCTTCATTTATCAAGTTTTGGACACACTTGTAGGAAAGCAATACTTTTCTTTTCTAGATGGATTCAGTGGTTACAACCAGATCCAAATTGCACCAGAGGATCAGGAGAAGAAAAAATATACCTATTCATGGGGGAACTATGCCAATTTGGTACTTCCATTTGGTTTATGCAATGCACCTGCAACTTTTCAGAGGGAAGTCATTAGCATATTCTCAAACATTTCTCATGATTGCATTGAAATTTATATGGATGACTTTACCACTTATAGTGTTGATTTTAATCAAGTGTTGGAAAATCTCAAGAGAGTACTATAGATATGTGAAGACTAAAACTTGTCCTTAAATAGTGAAAAGTGTTTCATGATGATGTAGGAAGGTGTAGTTCTTAGCCACTACATCTCCCACAAGGGAATTCAACTAGATCCTACAAAGATTGAGGTAATAAAAAATCTTCCCACACCTACAAAATAGAAGGATGTTAGGAGTTTCTTGGGTCATGTAGGATATTATAGACATTTCATCAAGTATTTCAGCAAAGTAGCAACACCATTGTATACTCTTCTCACTAAATATGTTGAATTTATGTGGATTGAAGCCTATGACAAGGCATTTTCTGACTTGAAGGAAACTTTGACTCATGCTCTTGTACTCAAATGACCTAATTGGGAAATTATTTTCCACATCCATACTAATGAATCAAATTATGCCATAGGATCAGGCTTAGGACAGAAAGAAGGAGATGTTGAAAATGTCATTTACTTTTTAAGTAAAAATTTTCAAGGAGCTGAATTCAATTATATAGTGACAAAAAAAGAAATGTTGGCAATAATCTATGCACTGAACAAATTCAGACATTACATAATAGGCTACCAAATCTTTGTGCACATTGATCATGCAGCCATTAGATATTTCATGAACAAAACTTTAATCATAGGTAGGTTGTCAAGATGGTTATTGTTGATGTAGGAGTTTGATATAACCATTATGGATAAGCCAGGGAAGACCAATGTTGTTGCAGATTTTCTTTCAAGGTTGACTACATTAGAAGACAATCAACCCATAGATGACTCTTTCCATGATGAGCATCTATTCTCCCTCAATATGCAAACACCCTGGTATGTTGACATAGCCAATTATTTGGTCACATGAAGCATTCCTTCTCACTTCTCTCCAAAAGAGAAATGGACACTCATTGAAAAATACTTTCCTTTCTCTTGGATTGTTAGATGTTTGTTTTATATTGGACCAGACCATTCCATGAGGATATGTGTGAGAGGAGATGAGACATATGACATTTTGCACACATGTCACAACAAACCATGTGGAGGACACTTTGCAACCAAGAGGACATCAATGAAGATTTTGAACATAGGATATTGCTGGCCAACACTCCACAAGGATGTAGGAAGGTATTCCAGGAAATGTGATAGATGTCAAAGAATGAGCAGAACAACCAGATCTGATGAGATGCCACTTTTCCCTCAAGTAGTAATCAATTCCTTTGACAAGTGGGGATTGGATTTTGTGGGACCCATTGACCCTCCATCAAATGGTAAGTCTTATATGTTGGTATGCACTGATTATGTGACAAAGTGGGTAGAAGTTAAGGCCATGAAGCATGCAAGAGATAATAAGGTTGCATAATTTCTTTATGAGGAGATTTTCACAAGATATGGAGTCTCAAGAGAGATAGTGACTAATCAAGTGGCTCAATTCACATAAACCCTTGTTGCAGCACTAGTTAATGAGTACAACATAAGGCACAAGAAGTCTACTCCTTATCACCCCAGGCTAATGGCCAAGTTGAGGTGACCAACTGAGAAATTGAAGCCATTATGACCAAAACGGTAGTTATTCATAGAAAGGATTGGGAAAATGGATTACTAGAAGTTGTTTGGGCCTATAGGACAACCTGGAAAATAACTAAAAGCTTCACTCCATTTGAGTTGTTATATGGAAAGGCAACCATGATGCCCATTGAATTTGAATATAAGACTTTTCAAACTGTCGTAGAATTGGGGATGGATATTTCTGAGGCACAAAGAGAAAAAATCATGCAGCTAAATTCTTTGGAGGAGATCAGAAGAGCAACCCTGCATCATATAGGGGTAGTGCAGAATCAGAAAATCAATTGGCATGAAAAATTTACCAAGGACAAGAAATTCCAACTGAGAGATTGGGTCCTACTCAATGACTCAAGATATCAGGACAATGTGAGAAAATTGCAGACAATGTGGCTAGGACCATATAATGTCAGATTCAAATTACTTTTCAATGGTCATCACCTCAGATTATATCACAAGCCAGCTTCCAAAGAAGAGTTTTTGCAACAATTCACCCAACACTCAACACCCGAAGGAAGTGGACCTAGTGTCCCTCCTTCTGGATAATTAAGGTACATACTTGTCATAATAAAGACTTCTACTCTTGTGGAAGTCCATTTCTTCACCCAATGTCCATTCACCCTATTGGTATGTGGCAACTGATCATGCTATACTATATAACCCATGGTATATTGTACACCCCGACATGTATTCTTATTGGGGTATGGGGCCAAACCGGGCCTCGGGCAGGGGTTCGGGGGTGGCAACCCCCAAAAAGTGAGGGTTCAGGGGCGACAACCCCTGAGAAAAAATTTCCTCCTACTTTTTTGCGTCGTCACCGAAAAAGGGAAAAATTAATGAAAAAGGAAAAATCCGATTTTGTAGAACCCAAAATCTGGAAGCTTCTAAGCTTGTTAAAAAGGGGTTTAGATGGTATTACAGTATGATGAAAAACATGATTATTTGCAAGATTGTAATAAGTTTTGCACTGGATAATAAAAGTATTGGATGGCTGCGATTTGGTGGAAGTAGCCTGGATTGGGTGAACCACATTAAATTTTTCTATTATGATTTATTCTGTGTGTTTTAGTTTCTCTGTTTATTAATTAAATCTGCATTTAATTGTTAGATATCTGCCTTTCTAACCCTAACACACCCATCCATCACCACCTTTCTCTCTCTTCCATCACTTCATTCCACCTCACCTCATTCCACTTCATCTTCATTAACTGCTCAATTTATTCCCTAAAAGGTGAACGATACTTTCTCCACAATCTTTGCAACAAATCCTCCACACAATTAGGTATGTGCACATTAATTTCTATCTTTTAATCATCTTTTGAGTGCATTCATTTAATCAATGTATGTTAGTATAGACATTCACATAACATGCCATTACTCCCTGTCAAATCACCACTCCCATCTCGCATGTGTGGACACATGTCCAAATTTAGGTTGGAGGGGAAGAAAAAGATGCAAATATATTTCCCATGTGTTAATTTATGCTAGGCTATGTCAGAAAATTTAAATGAGCTGATTTGAAATCTAAGTGAGAGGATGACTTGCATGTGTGAAGTGACATTAACTGTAGCATGAGCAAGAATTCCTACAACAACAGCCAAAACCAGAGTAGGAGTTCCTACAACCACAACAAAAACAAGAATGAGAGCCCCTACAACAAGAAGTGGGAGAAGAAATAGTACCCCCGCAGCCAGAAACAACTGGACAGCCTAAGTCCATGTAGATAGTGCTATATGAGGAGCCACCATCAACAAAAAGATTGGTAGGAATTCACAATCCTCTTGATTTTACAATACATACAAAAACTTTGAATTTATGGAAAGAAAATACAAAGGAGGGAGGAAGAATGAAAAAAGGAAAAACAAAAATTGAAGAAGGAAATTCAAAAGAGGGATGAGGAGATTGAAGATAAGGATGCAAAAATTTCCACCCTGAAGCAGAGGGTGGATGATATGGCAACCTTGGTACCAGAGATTTTGGAATGTAGGACCCCTCCAAGGGTCTATGCTCTGCACCTGAAAGAGAAATATCTCTCTTTTAAGTTATCAAGGATTGCCTCAAGTTTGAATCCTTCTATTGACACCCATGTTGAATTTTTAAATGATTATAGGATTTTCTCACCTGAAATGAAGAATTTGTTGTGTAAATTTTATTTGCATAATTATGTTGTAACTCAAAACCATGATTGGAATCTATTGTTGTATGTTGGGGATTTACAATTGATTCCATTTATTTTTTGGGTGAAAAATGAGATTAGTTGGGGACAACAACATGGGGCTTATAAGCAATTGGATTCTAGCATCCCTCTACCCATTAGAGTTGAATTAAACAACCCAAGGGATATTTACAAAGAATGGAACATAATGCTTCTCAGACCTAGTTATGGCAACAAGATTATGCCTTGGATTGAGGCAGTTTATAGTGAGTATGAGGTAAAGGCAACAACAAAGGAGGAAACTATGAGATGTCTATCACAAAGATGGAATAGCCTAACTAGTGAGCTAAAACATGTTGAACCCCATTCCATCCACAATTATGTTGCAGCACTAAAAAGAATTGATAGGTATATTCAAATGGGGAGAATGAAGGGGCAGTTTTGGCTTCCCTTGACTTTCCAGCCACCCATTCTCATGTAGCTCGTGCCAAACTTCAGATTCTACCAGTATGACATTGTTGCAGAAAAATAGAGATGGAACAAATTTGATAGATTAGGAGGATTCTATTGGGATCTTGATTCATGTATAGTACCCACTAATGTTGGACAACTATCAGTTGCAAATTTTAGAGCTTTTACCAAGCAAAAGAATAACTCTTCCCCTTCTGGAGGACCAACTAAACGTTAGGTTGGGGAGTGATGAGCCTAGTTTTTGGTCCAATTTTGGGTAGAATATATAGTTTATTTGTTGGTAGTTGTCATGGAATTTGATGTTAAATGTTGATATTTTCATAATGTTTCCCTCAAACCATAGACATTGGGCTTAATCCTATCTCTACAAGTTTTAATGACATTGGCATATTATGTGGATTATCTATATTGATTTTGCATGTGATTAATGAATGTTCCTTAAGGTGGTTATAGATGTGCAGTTATTGTGCATACTAACCTTGCCATGTAGATTTTATTCGAGGATGCTAAGTTGAGGAAGACATTGCTAGTTGGGCATGCACCGTAATGTCCAACAAAGGAATCGCTCAAGGTCAAAGGAGGTTGATGGTAGAAGATTCCTCATACAACAAAATGTAACTTCCTTGTAGTGGACTTTAATGATTGAGCATACATGAATGTTACTATTGTGCTAAATCTGCATTTAGACATGTATGTTTGGCCAGATTCCATGCACTCGTAACCGCCACTGCTTGACTTTCTATGTTTTCCCTAAATGGCATCCTCCCAGTCATGGATTTGACTACCTTATTTAGTTGATAGTATAAATAAAGATTTAATGCTCCTTCCTTAGGAGGTTGCATGATTTGATATTGTACTTGTATTCTCAAGTTTTCAGTAATACATATACATTACTCTTTTGTACTCATGATTAAAAATGAATAAAATAAAGTTCTAAGTTTGACCATCTAAGTTATCATTAGTTTTAGAGGATACTTATCCAAGGGGGTCCACTTGGTGAGTAATCCATCTTCTTAGTTTAGTATTAGTTTATTATTACTTACTGTTTAGTAATTAGTTAGAAATATGGCACCAACTATTCCTAAAACCACTAGAATTTCATTCTGTGACTATTCCTGCAGCTAAAGCAAACAAAGTAGTACCCTGTTTGTTGCTCAAATTTTCATTACTATTCAACATTTTAGTTTGATGTAGTTGTTGATTAATGATTGGCATTTATAGAATTCCCTTCTAAGAAATTTACTTTTAGTATTGAGAGTTCCTTAGTTGTAGAATGAAATGGCTACTTTGAGTTCCTAATGCACATATTGTGCTAACCCATTTCAAGTTCATGTCCCTGGGTTGACGAGTTAAATGCGCCTTCATGATGATTGGAATAGCTATTCAGGTTAGATGTTCAGTATATGAATCATGGCTATAAGGGATTAGTTATTAAATCATCGTAGGAGGGCAACAACAATCACTTGAACCCAACACATACAACACTACTAACTCCACATGACTCACATCACAAGGTTCACAACATGGGCTCTATGAGGAGGATTTGCACCATCATGTAACTGAGCAATCATAGTACCAAAGTCAATAGGAAATATGGTCTTAGGGTCCTCCTCGAGGACCCTTCCATACATTTCCTAGTACCCTTCTATTATTTTTGTAAGGGGATTAGCCTCCAAGAGAAATGTACGCCAAAATTCACACACAAAGATCTAGGAGGAAATGGATCACGACCATCCCATAACGGTCCCATTTATAACCTCCGTCCTCACAATAAGACTCCCCAAGCCATCTAGTCCCCTATACATCTTGCCAGGGACCCCTCCTAGATATGGAAGTTTACATATAGCACAATACTCCACACATACCAGTATTTATAAAACATTGAGAAAGCCTCAAATCAAGAATAATTTCAATGCTAAATTTATCAATAAAATGGAAGAATAAAATAAATTTCAAAAGTATCAATCAAGGAAACATTTCAAAATAGTCATAAAGGTAAGACCAAACAAGTCCTTGAGGCTAGAAGGACCATATCAAAATTCAAAATGACCAATGACCAAAGAATAAACTTCAACACTATTGGAATGGAAAGTTAAGAAAAATCATAAAGAATCATAAATAATAATTCAAAAATCTCATAAATTTTTTCAGATTACAAGAACTACGTGGCATTCTCATGCCACCAAAGGGGAGGAGGGGAATGGTGGTCTCAAAACACATGAATATCATATAAAGTAGTAGCATGCTAAAATAATGGTGGTCTCAAACCACATGAGCATAATAGAAGATGATACCATTATGAGTGATAGTGGTCTCAAACCACAAGAGCATAATAGAATTACCATATCATACTGAGTAACCACAAGTCCTACACATCCCAAAGTATGTCTTGCCATTTACCAATTACCAAGTGTTTAGCATAAGGCTAAAGTATCATCCATGAAGAAGTGTATATTTTTTTTTCATGAAGAAAATCATTTACCAAAGGTCACCTTATGAATAATACCAATTACCATGTCCAATGCCTTGAGTTACCATTTTTTTATAATACCATAAAACCACTAGATCTCTGAATAAATATATGTCTCCTTGTATCCTTGCAAGGTCTACTTGTTGATAAATTAGATGTCAATAACCTTCTAACATACATCATCTTATCTTATAGCCTTGACCATATCTAGTGCATGAACCATTAGTATCATATTGTAGTTCCATATCTTATAATAGTTCTAAGGTTCATAACCAATGAAGAGAAATTCCAACTCATATATTTCATTATAATTCTCATGATGTAATACCAAGTACCAATATCTAACAATGAAACGAGCTCAAGGTTCCATGGTGCAATGTGGTCAATCCTCAAGTATCACAACACACCTACCATGATCTAGGCTTGCACTATGAACCAAAAAGTGTGGTTCTCATGTGTGGGGGAGTAGATCATGGTCAACATCCATGAAAAATCATAACGTTTCGATGTAGGTCCTTTATCCGGTTTATGGAAGACATGTAGAAACTCATAATTTCTCAAAAGATGGACCTGTGTCCCTCAACCCCTAGTTACATTAATGAGCCCTCTTCCACAAGAAGGGGTCAACACTAAAGGAAGAAAAACACCAACACAAAACAACACAACATATAGGAGCATGGAGCTAGACTCACACATCTTAATTTTACAAGGAGGTCTCACCCAAAACATAACTCAACTCCTCCATGCTTGAAAACCATAACATAAAAAAAATTAGCATTCACAATTCAGCACAAAATGGTGTACAAACAAGGATCATTCATAATGTCCTCAATACCCTTCTCCACAAGTTGGGTACCCTGTATCACAACTTGAGGTACAATCACATAAATTACTACTTTTCACATGGTACTGTTAGTGATCCAAATATGCACCCTTGATGCCAAGTTGTGAAAGAACTTAGTAGGTTTGGACGTAACATGGGACTGCTTTTAGGTTGTGGTTGTCCTATTTGAAAGAAGAACTCCATATTATGGGTTGTCTCCCCTTTTGATGGTGTCACCTAAACTATTCCTTGTTGGGAAAAGGGGAGAAAGAAGCATGAAAAGAAAAATAACCCCTACGGTGATGCACCTAATGTGTTTTCCTCAAACTTATATAGTTTCTTTTACACACATGAATGATCAACAACTTAACAGTGGCTTACACAACTCAAAACTTCATATGTCTTTGCATTAGTATTTCATAACAAGGTTAAAAATGTCAAGGACAACATATAGAAGAAATAAAATACATCTTCACAACTTAGACTCTTTCTTGAACTAACTCAACACATGTTATGACCTACAAGTTCATATTAACTGGATAAAGGAAAAGAAAAATAGGACAAAATCAAAGGGAAAATTTTTTTCCATAAGATTTCACCAACCATTTCTAAAGCTTTCAGAATAAAATAGCATAATGAGAAGGTAAAATGTATTAAATTATTAATAAAAAGGTGTTACACTACTATATGTGTCTACAAATCTGAGTCACAATGTTGTCCTCTTCCTAAAAAAAAGCTCCAAAAAGCTACAATTCCTACAGGAAGAAATAAAAGAACTCCCAAAAAAACCCAGCTTCAAGATACTTAAGCAATTTTTCAACCAACAGCCCACATAAGTCCTTCTAGAACCCTACGTCGAATGAAGCACAAAATCCAAAATGGAAGCTTCCAAAAACACTCCAAAATTCCCTCCAAATGTAGAAAATTCAAGCCATGACTTGACCCACTAGAAAATCATGACAAAAACCCTCCAAAATGTTCCTCTTTCCTCCAAAATAGTCAAATACATCCTACCACACTTTCTCCATGTTGCAAGTCATCACCTTTTCCCACACATGTTTTCAAACTACTTTGACTAATTTTGAAGACAAAACACCTTTACTTTGCATTTAAAATAACATTTGCAATTAAGTGATTCATAAATTATCACTTAATTAAAATGTTTCATATTTAAAACTAATGCAAACATAAGGGCATTTTGATCACACCCAATAATACCCCCTTTGACTCAATCTCAAAGAAATCACACTCTTGCTTTACATAAATACACATATTGAAAGTGATTTATAAAAGGTCACTTGATCAATATTTAAATTTATAATTCAATGCTAAGCAAGTCATAGAGTATCAAATTGACAAACACAAGGGGAATTAACTTTTTAAATAAAAAGTTATAAAAAATAGGCAAAAAATTCCTAAGTCTCAACTTACCATTGACCCCCCATAACACAATTAAATGTATTTTTCAAATTTTCTAAAATGAATGGGAAAAAATCCCATCGGCCCACTTAGGGTTCAAACCCTAAACAATAAAATATGGGGAAGCAAAAAAAGTCATTCCATTCTTTATCAAGATTTTTGGATAACTCACTTGGCCACAATGGGGTTTCTAAGGGCACTGTAGAATGCTTTCCTTGGCCGATTTTTTATAGATTCAAGTGATCTCTTATGTAAAAATAATGAAAAAAAAGGTAAGAGCTTCTCTTAACATAAATCTGGCTTCCTTTTTACCATTTTCTCAAGCCATTTGATGTATCTAGGCCACGACCATATGCATTTTATTAATGCATTCTTTTGTATTCCATTTTTTGTGGGTTATTGTGATCTACTCTCAGCTGCCATGTCTTCATGCATTCAAGCTTGATTAAATTCGTTTCTAGTTGTCAACCCTATGAAAACTTTAGGCTAAGCTAGGTAACTCTTTTTCTATAGAGACATTTCCATTTCACTCTCAATGGCTGCGTTTACATTGTATTTTTTGTAGATTTCATGGCAGTTTCTTTGAGAAATGATCACTTTTTTGAAGGATTTTAACCTCTATGTAAAAAAAATGCAAACTCTTGTGTTAATGGTTGCGGCCATAAAATTTTCTTTTTATGATAGCTAGGGTTTGATAATAAAGGCCTTCTATTTCTATCATGGCCGAGAGCTTCTATGTGAAGAAAAGAAAAACCCTTGTATCGATGGTCACGACCATGAAGAGGAACTAGGGTTTTTTTTTAATATACTTTTGTAGAATGATTTTTCTGTAGAGTGATTTTCTAAAAAAAATTCATGGTCACAGCCATGCTTGCATTCATCCCATTATTTCACAGTGATAATCACCCTCACCATGGCATGATTGTGTAAGATCATAATATGAATGATATTTTGATGAGGTTTATCAACTAAAACAAAAGATATCTCAGTCGACATTCCATAAGGAAATGTTGTTCTGGGTTTGCTTGACTGTAGCCTACTCCACTTTTATGGACTGCTATGTTTTGTTGTTCCATTTCCCATATGGATGATCCCATAGGTTTGGAAAACTCACTATGCCCTGGAGGCTGGCCTAGTGAAAAAGTCACATCATTTAATTCATACATTCCTTAATAGATCTAAAGGTCATTTTCTACACTCACAACCTGATAACATGGTAATTGTTGTCAAAGTTGTCCCAAGATGATTGTATATTAATCACTAATCATTGTATTTGCTTACAAGACCATTGTCCTTTATCATCTACTAAGAACTCTACCCCTCTTTGAAAGTTGCATTCTTTTTTTTTGGATATCCCTAACTCATCAATCACTCCTTGTAGCACTATCAACCATCATGGTAAGTTATCATATCTTATGCAATTAAAAGGCTCACTGTCCCACTCATGTCTTGTGTTTCCCAAAATTTGACTCAACTAATGTACTATGCATGTGGCCTCTCAAACTGGTGTATAATTATTGTAGGAGACCTCTAAACTACTCTTTTATCCCAAGTTGAAGTTCTAGGCACCCATAGAAGATGTGCTTGATGATTAGTCCTGTCATTAGTGATTTTTATGCAAATATTATGATCGTTTGATGCCTAATTTCTCTTTGTGATCATATGAATAAGATTGCATTGCATTACTTTGACATTATCATTCTTCCTAGATACTTTGACATGAGGCCCAATACTATTCTTCCTCCAAACTTATTATTTAGTGTAATGAAATCTTCATCATAAAATGAAAGGAAAACAAGATGTGTTGCACCGGTTGCTTCACAAAGAGTCTAACTTGCATTCACTGATGAAAAACTCTGGGCCAAAAAATGCATTTGCAGCAAGTTCGCAATTCTCCAGACCGCAAATTTATAGTAATTATCCTATTTTGAGGAACTTAGTTTGCATGCACTACTCCCAAAGCTTCAACTGCTTTCTACCCCTGAGGATTTTCTCAACCTCTAATGATTACACGTTCCAGATTTAAAAGGCCTTGAATAGAACCCCCTATCTAGTAGTGAAAAATGATTTCCCCTACCACTATGATAGTCATGGAAATCCTCTCCAAACCATTTGCCACCCACCAATGAAAGAACTCCAACAGTAGTGATCTACCCTTGCATACGCTCTTGGTTTCTTTCTCCTCACATGTGAGACAGTCCCTTATGATTGTGACATGCTTATTTTTACCACCATTTGCAAGCCCTAATATCACCATCCTCCTTGAAGTCTCCTTCTCTATGACTGTCCTTGACATTCTCAATGCTCTTGTCAGTAATGACCATGATTGTAACTGATTCAAATCTTGGTGACATGATTAGGATGAATACTTATAACAAACTCTAGATTGATACTCTTATCTGCAAAAATGATCTTGTGGCTTTGTATTGAGATCTGATGGAGACCAAAAGAAACATTGGGAATGACCAAGTGAGATGAGATTTGGCTTTGTCCATAGCTTCCTTCATACTTGACTATCTTGTGTTAGAAGCAATGTTGATTGGAAATGTAATTTTAGTTACTCACTTTCATCATTGTGTTTTTCTTTTCATGCATGCACTGTCAAAGGATGTTCATGGCTCATTGCTTGTTTCATTTTGTGGACCTCTATTTCTATTTATTGTTGTATTTTAATGATCGTGCTCTTCATGCATAAGATCACTGTGGCCAGTTCCTCATCATGAAATGATATGGCCTCTTACCATTAGTATGACTACTAGAATACTCATCCATGTCTTCTTCAATTGCTCTGGTTGTAGCTATTTCCCTTACCTCCATTTGGCTCTCTTCGAGAACCACTATGGACTTACTGTAAGATTTTATTCCATTATCCATTGAACCCTGCCACCTTGTATTGGTTTTAATCATTCTAATCACTCCTGAAGTTGAAAGTTCTAATCTCATAGTGATAGGGCTACCTTGTTGAGAATCCATTGCACATCACAACTTCACTCCCTTCAAAACTTGAAGTTACATAATCAACATAAACCAATGTATTCCATTGGGATTTAAGGATGGTCTCTTCATTCTCATCAAATAAAGTAATGAAAATATGATGAAAATACAATTTATGAGCCCAAAAGAGATCACATTAGATGCAGGGATCTTCACTTACCTGGCCTTTCATTGATTTTTAGTCTGTATATAGTCTTCATGTAGTATTGGTTTCCTTCCTAGGGACTATCCTTTGTAGGACCGTCATGTTGTCCATTGAAGGTCTTTTATCATTGCCATTGATTTCATTTTTCTGGAACCAAGGTGATTGTCTTTCTCACATCACAGGTCTACACCTCTACACATGGCTATGTGGTTGTCCTTTTAAGGACAGTGATCTATGACACATATACCAAATGGGTGTTCTCCAAGCAATATATAGTTTTGAAAACAGGTTGTGGCCACTTACAAACCCTATGCCATCCAATAAACTCAAATTTGGTTATCTCAATGCTTCGCAAGATTTCCTTTGTATAGGTCGATCCACTATTAATAACATTAACTCTGTCCACTTTTGATAACATTAATCATCATGACACTGAAAAATGCTCGTGTTTATTGAAATTTCCTCTTATTGTCATATTTTCTTTTCCTTGCCTTTGACTTAATTGACACTTTGTATAGTGACTATCTTAGTGTTAGGTTGCTTGATTATCCTATCATGAAAGGTGGCATGTATTTTTTCTTCTTTGACAGCCCAATAATTCATGGTTCCACAACAATTGCTTGTTGTTCCACATGTTTTCTACCTAGTTTCCACAACATTTTTACCCTTTTGATCATGTGCAACAATTAAACAATGTCTACTCACCTTAAACCTAGTGGGCAGACACATGTCACCTATGTTGGTGACTTGAAAGCTCACCATCCTATGTGATGTGTGGTTGTCCAATAGGGTTAAGGTGAGAGGGACTTGACAATACCTTGGATTTTTCCCTTTTGCTACCCCATTTGTTTCATGATGATTTCATGCATACCTTGATTTCTCCTTCATTATTTAAGAGATGCATAATTAAACTTGATGCATCTTTTGGATCTGATAATGAAATTTTATCTAGTGTGATTCCATATTGATTTAATGCATTAATATAATGTATATCTTTGATAAAGTTGCTCAATTTCCTATTATTCTTAAAACACCAGAGGGTAGTGTTAGCTCTCAAAAATCCAGGTTTGAACCACGAAAGGTTGCCAAGCTTTCACGACGTTTTAGGGTAATAGACAAGGTCAAATGAATTGAACCTTCTACTCTTCAGGTGTTGCTAGACCTAGGTGAGTGTACCTATCTGAATGAAGCAGACTTGACTTATGATTATTCTTCTTGCAATGATTTGTCCACAATGGTAGATGGAAGTGAACAAATGAATTCAAACTTGATACAAATAGCAATAGCAATCTTCTAAATCTAAATCCTAAAATGCTCAATTAACAGATGTAAAGAAACTGAATGAATCCAAATGATGAAGTGCAGAGACCAGTGCCTTATTGGGTATGCAGAGTCAAATGAAATCAAGATGAGCAACACTTCTCTAGGAAGAACTCAAGTTATCTAGCATATATTCTATTTACAACTTGTATAAACATGCAAGACTGTGACTACTAAGTCTACTTTAACAATCCAAATGAATCTCTCTGATTACTGTGATCAACTAAAAGAATTTAATCTTTGCTTAAAAGAACCAATCAATTAACCACAAAGATACAACAAATGTGCACTGATGAATTGAATATGAACATGTTATATCAATTTAAACAATAAAAAAGAATCCATTTTGGAGACAACTTAGCAATACTTTCATTAAATTCAACAGATAATTGACACCAGAAATGTGCAACAACATCAATTGACTTTCATAAGTACCTCCATTTTGAAAACATGCATCATAGTCTCTGATCTGATAAATCTATTATATTTTATCCATCTAATTTTCCTACTGTATATCGAATAACTAATAATTGATGATCCATTTACAATCACAAGACATGTATTTATTCACCAGCATCAGAAAACATATCACTTGGAGCACCCATGTCGGCCACCGTAGTATTTGGGCTCATTTCATGTCAGCCAACAACACTTGAATTTTATAAATCATCACTAGAACAATCACCAAGACATATCGTAGTGATGTTGAAGGCAATTAAATTGCTGTCAGTCACCCCTGGTTCTTTCTGTTTTCTCGTGACTTATCTACCGTTGGGGAAAAATCATATCGATCACATTCTATTTCCTCGAGACATATTTCTTTGTTCTACATGTATCATTGTAACACTCTGATATCAGGAAAACCTCTTGTAGATTACATTATGTTTTCACCCAAAGCCCTCTTATCTCTTGTGTGTTGCCGAGACAACTCAATTTTTATATCGACAGAGCCTTCCTTTTCTATCAGCAAGATCCACCGTACTCACCAAGACCATACTCTGAAATCACATTAGTTTCACTAAAGTGTTCATTTTATGTTAGTCGGTGAGACCCCTTTGAATTTGCTATGACTTATTCTAAAGAAAAAATCTCTTACTGACGAGCCTTTTTGATAGAAACCTTTTATGTAATGTAGGCGAGACCGAAGGTCACTCGCCGAGACGCAATGTCGATACTGCTTAGCTCTCATCGATGACCCCCCCACATGCATTAGTCGGTGAGACACATTTGAATTCGCTATGAAATTACTCTGAAGACTTTAACTTTTGTTGATGTGTTCTTTCTACCTCCAGTCGGTGAGACGCAATGTAATCAATAAGACCTCATTCTGACGGTATAACTCATGCCGATAGGAACCTTTTCTTTCGCCGAAACAATGTGAATGTCCTACTGATAGCCACAAATAGATGAAATCCAATCACCATGACATCAAAAACATGTTGCCAATAGGAAACACAGACGTTTATCAAAAAAATGGATCAGGGAGACCTTGGTATTCTCATGCCGATAGGGACCCTAATGCAAAAAATGTAGACTCGATGGATTTTATGGGGCCATAAGGGAAAAATGCAAGTAAAAATATCATGAAGAAAGGAAATGTGCTCAAGGTAGGACTCATTTGGAAAATGCATGGGAATGAACAACATGAAAAACATTAGAAATTTACAGTTCCAATAGGCAACATGTTGAGCTCTACTCTTGTGGGAGCCACATTTACCCCACATGTTGTAATTAACTGAATTAGAACAGTAACAAGACTAGTCCTAAATCTGCTCAACAAACAAATAGTTAGATAAACAAAGCATATCATAGGTGTGTTTGATCACTTCTTTCTTGTTTTCAAGGACACTTATGGTATGCTTCTTATTTAATGCATCTAGAGATCAGTTTATACATGCATAGGTGAATGTTCATGTAAGATTTGAGATATTTCATTGCTTAGAGCATTGCTCTAACATCATTGTTATTGCCAGATGCAAAAACTAGGAGCACTATGGAGCAAGGAAAGACACAAGCAGCTTAGGGGCAGCAATAGGGCAAGATGACACATCCAGAACCATTCATTCTCAAGTAATGACTGGTCTCTCTCCTTATATGCACATTTATAATTTGTTTACTTATTTATGTATATGCTCTTCTTTATTTTCATTGAATAAGTAAATTTAGTCCCTTGGCTTATGAGTGACATGTACACTTTCATGATTATCAATAAAGATCACATTTGTAACACATATGGTTCTCTTTCTCATTTGTTGTAATTGCAACATTTGAATAAAATGTAATCTTCTTTTTGACAGTCTCTTTTATGCATATTAATGAACCTAGCAGACTATGGTTTATCTTTTAAATGTTTAAACAAAAACACCAAAAGAATAAACACTAAGTTACCTGATTTCAGCTGAAAGCTAAAAATCAAGTAACAAGTACCACACAAGATTAAATTCCACATACGTCTCATAAAATTTGTATTCACGAAGAATTAACCTATCATATTTGAATTGACTAAGTTTATACTCTCAATTGGTCAATTTCAATCATAATCCTTTTATAACACAATGGACTCCTCAAACCACTTTTCAAACATACATTCTTCACATCATTTAATTCGCAATACATCTCACATATATATTAATTAAAAGAAATTTAGGTCTATGCTCCTCATTGTTTAACTTGAATTGTCCTTTTTATGATTGCTATCACTACTTACTGATTACATTTCAAGAAAAATGTTACCAAATCATTATCTTCCCATTATCACCACCATAGTCTTAATCATTTATATTGATAATACCAACAAGTATCTTAAACTATCCTACCACTCATATCTCATTATGATATTGTTTTCAACATTGTGTTACCTTAGGCTTCACCTATCAATATAATGTTAATGTTATTTCTCTAGAATCATTCTATGCAAGAGATTATAACTTATACAAGTTCTATCATAGTTTTTCCTTCTTCCATAACATAGCTAAATTTATTTAATGCCATTTCAATCTTTAAAAGCCACATCAAAATAATATGTTTTTCTTTTCTTTTCAAAATGTAGTTATAATATTGGAAAAAAAACAACAGTTCCTAGTTTACTTATAACACAAAAGGGTTGCATTCCTAAATAACACAAGGAACTATGTTTTAAGTCCTAACAATAATTTCACCTTTTTCGTACGTAAGAATTAATTCATTTCTATATCTAGTGCCATTATTAACAAAGAATACAACATTCATAAGCAATGAGTAACACAACATGAATCAAGGTTTTTCCCTTATTTATGTTTGACTAAGGTCATGGCCATTCACGAGAAGTTCTCTAAATTTAATTTATACTAGTCTATTTTAAAAAGAATATTGTAGTTGCTTTCAAATGACTTGTTTCCATCCATGTTTGACTATAATTGTGACTCTTGTCCTTAATTTTCTATAGCTCCATTTTTCTTGTATAAAATTATTTACTATTCCAAATATTATTATGGGCTTCACATTATGTAGGGTTATTAAAGCCACACAACTGTTTAACTAAATCATGCACCAATACTGATCCAACCTAACTAATTCAAGTCCCTTAATTCTCTAGTTTGTTATCCAAATTAATGTTATTTTCCAACTAGGAAAGTGTGTTTTTAGAGCTAATAAGGTTTTGACTACAACACACACTTGGATGATTCACATGGTGAAACAATGTTTAATTTCTTAAGATTGTGTTGAAGAATAAGGTACAATGAGGGTGTCACATCTCTTAGATGTGTTCTAAAGGTTTAAATGCCAAGTTGGTTATGTCTTATAGACTAGGGTAAAGTTATACCATGCTATCATGTTATTTGTGTGACCTAATTTAAAACATTAGTCTTCCTTAAAATAATCCTATAGATGAAAGAAATGTGGATGGACACATTACCATTATCAAGGGGTGTGAGAAACCCTAATTACTAGATCACACCTACAATAGAAATGCATACCAATTGATAATTTTCCATAAATCATACATTTCTTATGGAACCAAACCATAGTTCACCTCATAATCTATTATTCATTCTGGTATAACTAAAATGCACACTTATAGTATGCTCAAACTAAACTAGCCTTCCTTAATCAATCATATATATTTATATATATTGTGTGAGGTAAAATGTGTATAGTGATAACAAAGTCACACAAGCAATGAAATGTATTACATGAGAGAATTGAATCATAAACAAATAAAATTAAAACAAGACAAATCTCTAAAATTGTTCCATTGTTCTCTATTCTCAAGGATCCTCTAAATCATTAGTGCTCTCAGATTTGTATACGCACTAACTGGTTTGGATGACAACCTAAGAAATGAGATGTTGTAGAATGCAAGAATCTAAGTTCCTATATGATTGATATACAAATGATATGATGTTAAGATTATGATGTTGTTGTAAATGAAAATGGTGATATGCCAATGATATGATACTAAATATTATTATGAAAATGTTGTATAAAAGCTAAGAGATAATGGAAATGCAAATACTAAATTAAGCCATGATACTAAACTAAAATGATTCTACAATGCAAATTTCTAAATACTAAAATGTTCTAAATGCTCAAATGTTCCAATGTGATTTCTATATAGTAATTTTACTCAAAGATGGGATGCCAAATGTTGTAGAATGGGCTTGTATTTATAGGATTTCCAAGGCATAAAATGATGTGGTAGCAACCAACGGTCAAGATTTCAGCATGAGAAATGAACGGTGGAGATGGAAAAAGTTAGAAAGAATCATGGAGGATGTTCCCTTGACCAAGGGCAACATACCAAGTGTATGAGGGAATAAAATGTGTGAAAGAGCCAAGTGTCCAAAGTTTGTTTTGGAATTGGTTGAGGATAATGCAATTTAAATATTAGATATATTTAAATTCATGTGACACTTGATGAAGTGGCAAGAGGAAAAGTTGTAGACATGTTCCTAAATTCAAATTGGGAATTTAAATTTAGTGAGAAGATTATTAATTAAATAAAACAAACTATTGACATTTTTTTATTTAATTAAATTTAGAAGAATGTGATTTAAGATGGTAGAATTAGAAAAGTGTGAACTATATAAATAAATTTAGCATTTATTTATAAGTGGATGCAATAAGAGTTTTATTAATTAAATAACTTGTATTTAATTAATTAATTATCTTGACCAATTTTAGGTGTATACATTTTTCCCCTCTTTGAAGTAAGTGTTTACACATTGGTTCAAAGAAAAATTTGTTGCTGATGTCGACAATTTTTTTTTTCGATGCCCCAAACGCTAATTTTTAGGTGATGACAGATATATGTCCCCTCTGGAGATAAATAGATGAATTTTTGAATTTTTAGGATTTTTGATTTTTTTTGAAATTTTTGATGATTTGAAAATTTTACGATTCAAAAATAATTTATCTCCCAAAAAAAGATGTTTAAGCCATCAGGTGATGAAATTGATGAATTAAGCCCATTTGGAAAATAAAATAAATCAATGCCACAAAATTCCCACTTAATTAACCTTTAAAAGTTTAAAAAGGTGGATTAAAAGTTCATTTGTGCATTTACAATTTGAAAATTGAGAATGATTGAGTGATTGAGCAACTTTGGAGAAAGATGGTGATCCCCTACCACACACACTGATTTGAGTGCGCCAGATGTCACAACTACCCAGAAATGTATGGACCTCCGATACGTACCCTGAAAAAATCCCTCATGATTTTTGAATCTCATTTTTTGTGCCTTTTTTTCATGTTTGAATTCAGATTTAAATGTTCTAGCACATAGAAGCACCAATGTAGCACATTGAATTATTGTTGTAGCACATATAGTAGTTTAGCACTTAGGATTAGGGTTAGCACACAGGGTTAATAAATTAGCGCATAGGTGCATTTAGCGCATTGATTGCTTGAAGTAGCACATTGAGGGAATGATGTAGCACATAGAGTAATATAGCACATTTAGGGCATGATTTAGTGCATAGGATTAAAAGTTTGGCACATACAAAAATTCAATGCATAGAAACCCTGCAATGGCACACTGGGGAAATATGACAGTGCATACATTGATTTGGTGCATAGGGACTCTGTTCTGGTGTATCCATGAAATTTTCTAGCGCATTCAACTTTTTAGCACTTTTACACACTGTTTTAGCGCATCCAAGTTTGAATGATATAATTGTCAATAAACTCCTTGATTTTGATGATTTTCAATCACATCATCCCTTGATTTGATTTTGATTGATGATCCTAATAGATTAGATGTCTTATTGATCTCATGATAGGTGAGATTCAATGATTGATATTGATAATTGACCTCATGATAGGCGAGGATCAATGATAGTTTGATTGATTGATTGACCTCATGATAGGCAAGGTGCATTGATAGATTGATTGATAAACCTCATGATAGGCAAGGTTGAATGATAGATTGATTGATAAACCTCATGATAGGAAAGGTTGAGTGATAGATTGATTGATAAACCTCATGATAGGCGAGGTTGAATGATAGATTGATTGATAAACATCATGATAGGGGAGGTTAAATGATAGATTGATGCTCACGAGATTTGATCAAAGTCTCACTAGAGATGATTAGATTGATAGCTTGATTGATTTTGATTGATTGACAAGATTAATGATTTGCAATATTCAATGATGATAGGATCCTTTGGCGAATCTCCAGATTCAATAGTGTTTCTCTAGGACATGGGATTTGATACCCCACCTAGTGCAGGCTGAGGTAGTTATTATTGCATAATGTAGATTTCATCTCTGATAGATATGCCCCAGATTAGGATTAACAAGGTTCTATTGAAAACTTTAGCAGAGAGGTGGCATAGTGAGGATAACACCTTTCATTTAGCCACCGATGAGATGAGAGTGACATCGGAGGATGTCTATCAGATTCTGTGAATACCTGTTGTTGGAGATCTAGTATTATATGATTTTATTGAGCAGGGTAGGACTGATGCACTACAAAGATTATTCAAGGATGATCAAATATGCGGCTATGAGATTCCATGGAGAGAGATGGTCAATGCATATGCTAAATTTCCATGTGTGCTTGTTGGTTTCATTGGAGGGTTCCTATGTCTTGACCACAGTTCAAAGGGACTCTCAATTGGATGGGGTCGAATTCTTGAGAGCATGATTACCTAGTGTACCAGATATGCATAGGGATGTTGCATGCTTGCCCATTTGTACCATGATTTACATCAGGTGGTCTATCTTTGAGGGGCCAATTTTTCATCAGGAGTCACATTACTTCAGATATGGGTGTGGATCATATAGAGGTCATGCGGCCAGTTTCAGAGAGACAATGTCCTGCCATGAGACCATATGTTCATGCATATAAAAGTCCAATTACTTAGCCTAAGCTGGGTAAAATGGAGTACTGGAGGAGAGTACTTGATGATCTAGAGACAGTGACATGGCAACCCTACCTTGATTGTGAGCAGTGGCTAGAGGACGATACTGAGATGCCATTTTTGTGCCAGTCTATGTACCTAATTGGCTAGACATAGTTCATTATTGAGAGATTTCTATAGAGGGTGTTATGACAGTATGGCCAGGTACAGGGCATGCCCTAGGGAGTGGCCCATTATGCACAATGATGGTTTGATGCAACAGAGTGGGGACCCACTTTGTCCTATGATGCAACAGTACAAGAGTACTGGGGTCTACAAGCCATTATTTGGGATATTCATCTAGAGATTATTGAGGCTCCCATATATGAGGATTATGCTCAATACTTGTTTACACACCCCTTCCCACAGTTTTTGAGTTTGGATGAGCTAGTGCAATTATTAGATGATGAGGAGAGGGCAGCAGTACATGGGTGTAGGTGGACGAGAGATGGGGGAGATGAGGAGGAGGAGGCGAAGAGTAGTGATGATGAGGATGGAGATGGATGGGAGGGTGGTGGAGGCCCAGTTCTTGATGTTCGAGACTTCAGAGTGCCTCGGAAGAGGTGATCATTGGTAGCTATAGCACAACAACATGTAGAGATCCAATTACCCTCATAGCAACAGCAGACACAGATAACAGCGTTACAGGTTGAGGTGCAAACTATGTAGGGTTGGTTGGAGCAGATAGAAGCTTTATTTCAGGCCTAGGCTTAGACATAAGCACAGTTTTCCATGCTCATGGAAGAGAGGGACACTCTGAGACAATAGGTTGATTAGGAAGAGGGAATAGCAAAGAGATTACAGAGGGTTGCAGAGGTCATAGGTATGACATATTAATTTTGAGAGGTACAACACTCTGCCAAGGAGGCAGAGTTTTATAAGCTAAAGTATCATGAGGCCATTTTTCCAAAGCATCGAGAGAGCTACACACAATTTGGAAGTTACATCACACTAGGACTACCAACAAGGGTGTCATGCAGTCACTTCCGAGAGATCCTAGTGCAAGTATATTTGGTGGGGGAGGCACTGGTCCAGTGATGTTGACACCGTCTAGGGGGAGCACAACATAGCTCTGATATATGATTCTTGATGTATTTTGGACATGTATACACTGATTTATCTGAGACATTAATGATTCACTACCATTTTTGATGATTTATCTCTCAATATTTGGATATCCTTGTACACTTGACATTATTTTGAGATATATATGATATGCAGCGATGTTGATGATTGATCTATCTGTCTATATTGTGTTGACTATGATGGATGTCTATGATGGATAAATTTTATTTTTATGTGCCTATGATGTTTACATGATGCTTATTTGATGCATATATGATGCTTATGTGATGCTTATATGATGCTTATGTGATGTTTATGTGATGCTTAGATGGTGATTATGTATGTATGCAATGATGATATGATAATGCATGATTGATGATTCTATATGCTTTATGGATGATGTTTTATGCTATGTGAGATGGATTTGATTATGCAAATGATGTGTGATGTTTATGTGATGATTATGCTAATCCAGTTAGTCCTTTGTTAGTCTTGAATTTGAGTAATAAGAAATTTATAGGTTGTATTCCATATTCCCTAGAAAATCTATCTTCACTATTGGTTTTAGATGTTCATAACAATGGAATTATATCTCTATAGGAAAACCTGCTTACCAGTCATGTCCCTTAGCAACTTTTTCTTCTTGGAAATATTACTCTACTGGATATGTCTTTCAATCTTCTTAATGGACCATTTTCTTATCCATTAACAATAGATGAAATGATTTTGATTATGCAAGTGAGATGCAGTGCACTTCTTTTTGTGTTTTCTGATGTGGATATTATGATGTAATGCATGGATGGATGAAAGATGTGATAATGTATATATGATATGAGAATGCTTTCCAATGTATGCAAATGATGATGCAACTAATTATGCAACTATATGAGAATGATGTGTTGTTGGTTAATGTCAAATGTACTCAATCCATTAATGATAGAGATAACATCCTTTTGAAAATTGTTCCAGCCTTGGAAAACCCATAAATACAGATGCAAAAACTAACATGGATGCAATCTAACTTAACCATGCAAATATAATATGAAAATTTTGTCATCATAACAACCAATTTGTCATGATTTTTATCATCATTGAGCCTTTAAAATGTTGAAAGTGAGTATAAACATTGATGGTATAATTAAACCATGATGACTTGAGTATTACTTCCATGATTTTTAATATTGCAAATTAACACAAGCATCTAGGTATAATTGAAATGAGATGACTTGAGAATTTCTTGTGTAAACAGAGAAGAGTTAATCATTTTCCTATGCAAATTCAAAATGTCATTAGTGATACTTTGTAGAGCACATCTCGTGACAATTTGCACAGTAGTAGTGACCAACTCATAGACAGTAGACAAAGAAAAAACATACTCCGTCCTAGCTCCTCTAGTTCAATACATCATCAAGTTGCTCCAAAGTTATGATAACAAAATCAAAGTACAATAGTTGAACATTCATTCCAGCATGATAAAGCCATGATTTAGAAAGAAGATCATCCATTTAAATTTGTTGTGATTTGATGGATTTAGCTGTTTGATATGGATGGTTGATGTGTTACTGATTGATGCTTGAGGTTGATGTCCAATGTTGGGTTTTGCACTATGATCATTGTGTTTTTTGCATTATCTGATTGTTGTTTGTCTGTTGGTTTAAGCTCAAAGGTTATTTTCCCTCAGTGAGTTCAGGATTTTTCCCCCAGTCTAGGGTGAGACACGACTACAGTGCCAAGATATGTACATGAATCTTTCCAATGATAGGAAGATTGGTGGCGAAAGCAAATGGTCAGCATGCTCAAATAAATGGAAAAGCTAATCTATCACAAATAGCACTTGTCGCCAGGTTTTCACTACTTGTTTTTATTGCACTTTTTCAAATTTTATGGTTTTTTTGATTTATCCCGATTTTTCACTTTTTTTTATATTTTTCTCTTTGTTTTTTTTTGTTGTAACCAAGATGCCTGTTTGCCAGGTTTTCATCAAGGTAACAATTTTTTTAGGACTTTTTCCAATACAATGGATGAATTAGGTGTAGAATTTCTTGAGATGCAGGTCGTTAAGAGGTTCATCAAACAAATCCCCTTCAGGCATAGACAACTGATATGCTCCAAATCCAAAGACTGATACAATGACAAAGGAAACTAGCCAGTTTGGTTCAAATTTCCCCTTCTTTTCTTGATCTTGTTGATTACAGGGGTTTTCTTTCAAGACTAAGTCACCCACCTAAATTTTTCTTGGTTTGACCTTGTGATTGTAACTTCTGGATATCCTCTGTTGATAGGCTTTCAGGTGATCAACTGCTTGTTGACAACACTCATCCAACATTTCTAAGTCTTGTAGCCTAGACACCCGATAATCTTCATCTAAAATGATCCCCTTTAGTGACACACAAAGTGATGGTAGCTCATCCTCGATAGGTAAAATGGTCTTTGATCCATATACAAGAGTGTATAATGTGGCTCCTATCGAGGTATAGATAGTGGTTCAGTATGCCCATAGAGCAAGGTTCAGTTGAACGTGCCAATCACATCCAACATTGTTGATGATTTTCTTCAAGATTTTTAGGATGGTTTTGTTTGAGGCCTTTGCCTGGCCATTTCCTTGAGGGTAGTAAGGTGTGGAAAACTGATGCTAGATATGAACCTTTCACAAATTTTTTGGACATCCTGATCCTTGAAAGGTCTATCGTTGTCCGTGATAATCGATTGAGGAATGCCATACCAATAGATGATGTAATTTGGTATGAAGGATGCAATTTTTTTTTGATGATGGTGTTTAGGGGAATAGCTTCAATCCACTTTATAAAGTACTTTGTGGCTATGATGATGAACTTGTGTCCATTTGATGAAGATGGATGCATTTTACCTACAAGATCCAATCCCGACTAATAGAAAGGCCATGTTGATGTGAATGGTTGTAGTTCTTGTGTTGGTGCATGTATCAGGTTTCCATGGATTTGACATTTTTGGCAGTTCTTGATAAATTGAAAAGACTTCTTCTCCATATTCGACCAGTAATACCCCAAATGTAGGATTTTTTTAGCGAGAGTTAGACCACTTGAATGTGTGCCATAGATACCTTCATGAACCTCATGTAAAGTAGTTTCAGCTTTATTACGTTCAAGACATCGAAGGAGAGTACCATCAAGACCTTTTGGATAAAGTGTATCGGCTATCAAGGTATGTCAAGTTTCTTGTTGAATAAAGTTTCATTTTTGGTTTTGAGATAAATCTGGTGGTAGGGTATTGTCTCATAGATAGGTGTAGATTTTCCCGTAGATAGAAGCATCAGCTTCAACTAGATGGCATATGACTTTGGATTTAGGGTTATCATAGGTGAGGTTAAATAATTGTTCCACCATGAACTCATAATGGGCTCATTTTTTAGGTATCTATAGGAGAGATGCAATGGTATCCATGGCATCAAAAATTTTTTTGTCACTTCTTGGAATCTATTCAAATTTGATCTCTACAAATTACTTTTTGAAATCATCGATCATTCTTTTATATGGCATCAATTTATCATCTTTTTTCTAGTAATCATCATTCACCTAATTAATGACTAGTTGGGAATCACCATACACGTGCAACTCTGTTATCTTCCACTTGACTGCAACTTTGATTCCAATGATCAATGCTTCGTACTCAGTTGTGTTGTTAGTGCAAGGAAACATTAACCTATAGGACTTTGGAATGGTGTGTCCTTGAGGCTTGAAAAATAAGATTCCTGCACCTAATCCATGTTGCATGTAAGATCCATCAAAGTATAACATCCACTATTGTGTTGACATTGTTAGGAGATCAACATCTGGAAATTCAATGTTCATGGGATGATCATCTTGTAATGGTGCTTCAACGATTTGATTTACTATGGCTTGACCCTTGATTGTTTTCCTATCTACATACTGGCTATCAAACTCACTCAATATCATTACCCATTTGGCTAGTCTTCCTGTCAAGGAAGCTTTTCTAAGTAAATACTTCAATGGATCAATTTTGGCTATGAGTTTGATGGTTTGGGTCAACATGTAGTGTCTTAACTATTGAGTAGCAAATACTACTGCCAGACAATCCTTTTTGATAAATGTGTAGTTGACCTCATAGCCATTCAAGGTCCTACTGATGTAATAAATTTCCCTCTCTTTTCCCGTGAAATCTTCCTATGCCAATAGAGCACCCAAAGATACTTCAGCTGTTGCAATGTAGAGTAGTAATGGTTTTCCTTCAGTTGGTGGTACCAATATGGGAGGAGACATCAAATACTGTTTCAGTTGACTAAAGGTTGTTTCACATTTTTCATCCCACTTGAAGCAAACGTTCTTGTGGAGCAAGTGATTAAAAGAATGAGTTTTATCTGCCACTTGTATGATGAACCCCCTAATAGATTGGAATCATCCTTGCAAAGATCTGAGTTGGCTGATATTCTTGGGAGGAGGAATCTCCATGATGGATTTGAATTTTGTAGGATCTACCTCAATGCCTTTAGCTGATACAATATATCCCAAAAGTTTGGCTGATGTCACACCAAATACACATTTCTTGGGATTTAACGTCACAATGAATTTCTCCAACTTGGTAAAGAATTTATCTAGGATTTCCAAATGTCCTTCTCTGGTGTAATATTTGGCTAGAAATTCATCTACATATTCCTCCATAAAGTTGTGCATCATGTCATGAAAGATAGTGGTCATCGCACATTGATAAGTAGCCACAACATTTTTCAACCCGAAAGGCATTAAGTTCCAACAGAAATTACCCCATGGACATGTGAAAGAATTTTTCTCTTGGTCCTCAAGTGTTATTTTGATTTGATTATAACCTAACAATTCATCCACGAGTGATAACATTTCATGACCCGCTGTCAAATCCACGATGATGTCAATGTTAGGTAGAGGAAAATCATCTTTTGGGAAATCCCTGTTGAGATCTCTGAAATTCGCACATATCCTGATACTTTTATTTGGTTTTGAAACTGGCACAATTTTGGAGATCCATTCAGCATAGTCAATAAGTCGGATAAATCCCATGTCCAATAGTTTCTTCAATTTATCTTTCACCAAAAGAGTGATGTGCGGATGCATTTTTCTCAACTTTTGCTTCACTAGCTTTACTCAAGATGGTAGTGATAAATGATGCATGATAAGCTTTGGATCCATGCCTAGCATGTCAGTGTAGGTCCAAGCAAAGTTAATTTTCCTCTCTTCAAAGAATTTAGTGAAGCTTGGTTTCTCTTCCTCTATCATGGATGTTTCCAGATGTAGAGTCTTAACTATTTCCACTGTACCAATGTTGACAGATTGTGTAGGTTCAATCAACATTGAAGATCTCTCATGATAGTGCTTGGGAAGAGTGTCAAATCTCCCATATTTTGGTGCTTTAGAGAGGTTTTCACCATCAAATGCACTCTTTATTTTTACTTTTTCTTGATTTAATATTGCCATTAAGTGGTTTTCAAGATTAGATTGATTTTTGATATTCATTATTTTACAGCCGGAAGATTTGGAACTCCTCTTGTCTGAAGCTTCGTTATGAGATTCAATGATGGAACATGTTTCAGGATTTTCAAAACAAAGTAATTTCACAATGGTGTCATTGTTTGAAAAGACAGGTATGTCAAGTAGCTTAGTTTGGTCCCATTCAATTAGTTCAGGGTGTACCAATAGCAAGGAATTGTTAGATTGGCTAAGGTCAAAAGGGGTGAGTGTCATGATGGCAATGTCATCAAAGTGTCCAATAGCAATATCGAGGTCTATGATGTTACTCTCTTCTGAAGTATCTATCTCACACAGAGTCTGATCATCTTCACTTGAGTCAATGATATGTTGTGATCCAGTTTCAAGGGGTCTAGAACTCAAGCTTTTTCCCTCCCTACATGTTGGTGCATACCTTTGTATCACATCAATTTCCTTATCATGACAAGATTCTTCAGAGAGGGAATCCCATTCATATTCATTGGAATCTATTTCAGAACTATCTCTCAATTGAAGGATTCTCTCAACAACTTGTTGTCTAGTTTCTTCTTTTGATTCCTCTCTATATCCTACCCCTATTTTGTCCTTTGAATTCATTGTGATGGGCTGAATTGGTTCAACAATACCTTATTTTCTTTTACCAACAAGACCTTTTCCCTCATATCCCATCTTTTCTAGGATTTTTTTTCCTTTCCCTTACTGCTTTGTTTGTACATTGGAGGTTGATGCTTGTGATGCTTCATCATCCATGTATAACCAGTTCAAAACATCCTTGTCTTTTGAATCATCCACTAAAGTTCCTGCTTTTACAAACTTTCCATCAAAAAGCATGGTTGGTTGTGAGGATTTCTTCCTTGATGTGGATGGTTGTCCATATGACTTAGGAGAAGATAACAGTTGTGAAAGACACAATGATTGCTCAAATGAGTATTTCCCTAGGCCTTTATCTTTTAACTAGATATTTTCAACCTATTTTGATAAGGCGTGTAATTGACTTTCATGATTTGATGGAGTGGAATCACTAATACCCTTAACCTTTGACTGGTCCTTTTTCTCAACCCACTTTGACAAGGAATTTAGTTGTCTTTCATTGTTTGATGAACTAGGAGTTGTAGCTTCCCTGTTATGGGGCACAAAAGTATCTTGGGTTTTTTTGAGTGTGTTGCAATACTGAGGGTTGCTAGAATCAGCTGAAATAGTTATTTCTTGCCCATTGAAAGGGAACTTCAAACACTGGTGATATGTTGATGGTACTTCCTGCATCTTGTGAATCCAAGGATATCCCAAAAGTATGTTGTATGTCAAATCCTTGTCCAATACTTGACAGATTATATCTTTGACAATTGGGCCTACTTGAATTGGTAGCACGATTAATCCTTCTGAGGATCTCTCTTCATCATCATAGGCTTTGATTGTTATTTTTCTTCTAGCATCAATGGCATTTTCAGAATATCCAAGTGCATGAATAAGTTTTAAAGTATAGATATTTAGGACAGCTCCACCATATATTAGAACACATTTGACCTAGTGTTTGTGAATTAAAACCTCAATGCAGAGGGCAGCGTTATGTGGATAGTTGATTGATACATCATCATGTTTGGAAAATGATAGGCAATGAGGTGTGGTCAAGTGTCCCACCATAGCTTGAAATTTGGAAACTTCCAGGTTATTTGGTACTATGGTGGCTACTAGAGCTTGTTCTAGGATTTCTTTTTGAGCTGGTGAAATATGGACGAGTTCCAATGTGGATATTTGAGCTAGTATTTTCTACAATTGGTCAACTATGTTGTATTCATTTGCAGGGGCAACAGTTACTTTGGATGTAGAGGAGGCAACTCCTTTCAATGTTACTTTAGCTTGCCCTCTTGTGATTGCGTTGACTAGTTGATGATCCTATTTCTCTCTAATTTTAATGACATTAATTTGATTGTCACTTGTAGCAATGTTTGTGATCAGATTTATTGGTACAATGTCATTAATTTGATGTGATTTGGTGTGGATATCTTGGTGATGATTTTCAGTTGTAGCAATGTTTCTTTGGCCCTTGATTTTGATGTCCTTGGTTTTATGTTCAACTACCTCAACATAATGAATGGTAGAATCATAAACATAGTTCACATTTTTTCCTTTGGTGTTTAATGAAGAGGACTCCCCTTTTTTGTAGTTTATTAAAGGATTCTTGAATGCTCCATGATCATTGTTCATTTGGGGTCCTTCTAAAAATATGGTCTTTTTATCAATAAAGTCTTGTATCAAATATTTCATTTGCATGCAATCATTGGTTTTATGTCCTTTGTTTCTATGAAAGTCATAATAATGTGCATCATTCCACCACGAAGGTCTAACTTGTGGTTCCCAATTTCTTGCTTCTAGTAGTGTTATAACCTTGGCTACAAGAAGTTCCTTTAATGTCGATTCTAATGATTGTCCCAAAGGTGTGAATCTTCTTCGATTTGAGGGTGTCTGATATGGTGGTGGTTTAGATTCAACATTTCCTTGATTGTTGTTTTTATTGACATTTTGGTTGTTTTGATTGTTGGTTGGATTGTTGTTCTGATTTGTTTTGGTGGTAGCGGCTATCAATTTAAATACGAGTTTTTCATTTTGTGTTTTAGTTGCACCATCATTGTTACCAACATTCTTGTTTCTTTTCCGAAACTTTGGTTTACCATTGCTATTGTAATTGTTGGAGGAACTTGTTGAGTTGTTTTCATTGTAAATTTTTATGATTCCTCTCTTAACCAAGGCTTCTTCAATTTTGATTTCAATTTCAATCAATTTTTCAAAGGTAGGTGGGCATTGCAATTCTAGTCTATAGCTCATCTCATCATTTAGGTTGCCAATAAATATTTCCATCTTTTCCTTTTCAAGTATGGGACGAGAATATCTTGTAAACAATCTTCTTCATTTTTGTAAAAATATGAGGAATGATTCACCCTTTTTCAGTTTCATGTTGCAAAGTTCTTTCATTGTTATCTCATGTTGGATGTTGTAGGATTATTGGGTGATGAATTTGTTAGCCAACTCTTCAAAGCTTTTGATTGGTGGTGCAAGTTTGGAGAACCATTCTAGGAATTGTCCACCTAGGTTGTGTGGAAACAATCTCATCAAGTAAGTTTCTTCGTGTGCAAATTCAAGACTCATGTTTCAAAATTCCCTTATGTGATCTATTGGATCTGTTTTACCATTGTATTTATCATACTTTTGGAATTCACAATGTTTGGGAAAAGGGATCATGTAGATACTTTGATCAAAAGGATATAGAAAAATGTCTTGTATCAAGTATCATTTTGAGGTTCCTCTTTGCATGTCAAGAATCTATTGTTTGAGGTTTTTCATTTGATGAGTTAATGCAGTCACCTATTATGTATTTTGTGAGTCATTTTTAGGATTTTTAGGAGGTTCTTTCAATTTATTAACATCAAAGTCAGGTGGAAGTTTGATACCTTGATTAGCCAGCATTAGGAAATATTTTTCTCCATCCCTTTCAAAAATATTTTCTAGGAACTTATGGAAATTTGAATCTTGTTCAACATGTTGGATGTCTTCCTTAGTTATTTCTTCACCTTTAGATTGGCGAATTCCATGGAAAGGATTATCTTTAGGTTCAGCCATGGTGTTTTGAGTTTCAATGTTCAGAGTTTCAAGTTCTTTTTCCTTTAGTTTTTGCTTTTGTAATCTTGATTGAATGGGCATACAATTGTTATACTTTGAATAAACTTTGATCTTGGTGTGGAGTGCCAAGGATGAAAACTAAGTCAAATAGAATGATAAATTTTGTTGATGACACTAAGTTTAATCTAATTATACAACTTTGTTTTGTGATGAAAGGATGACAAATCCTAATGATGAAACTAGGCTTAACAATCAGGGATATGATAAGTTTGATGATTTAAGCACTTTGATGTGTTAGATCTTGGTTTAATTTGAATAATTCCACTTGTAAATGTTAGTT